>OY821521.1:62324141-62533883 GCA_963682025.1 Cordilura impudica
CATTGTGCTTCTTTAAAATATGGTAAATACCGTGTACAGTGCCAGTCAAAAAGTAACAACGAAAAATTTAATTCGAATACAAAAAAATAAAAATAAATGTGTGCTTGTTAGTTGGCTATAAATATGTGACACCGTTACAAGAATGATAAAAAATAAGATTACGCCATGTGAATGATTCCCCGTTATATGACGTAGTAGTTTCCTCGTAAGGGTTAACAAGGAATTTTGATAGTTGGCAACGATATACGATATACGGATATGAAAAAGTTCTTTATATGGGGACGAGGTCGAAAAATGAATGTAATAAACATACACAAACCAAATTTGGCCGAGACCTATATGATAATTTGGATAAAATGTCAATTTAAGTCGAACTAATAGGGGTCATGTTTATGCGGGCTAGCGTTCAATAGCGTTCGTCCTATGACCGATGGAAGCTTATATACTAAACTTCATCAAAATATATTCATATTTCCGACATGTAGATTGATTACGAACGGACGGACGGACATCGCTAGATCAACTCAGAAAGTGATTCTGATTCAGAGTTCCTACACGCGCAGAAATTTTTAATTTTGTCTTAAGTTTTATCATTATTGATAATGTTATACTAAGTATTTTCTCTCGGAGAGTTAACGACTATATAATCATAATAAATCTTTGAATAAAATTCAGTATCAGTGCCTTCATTAAAATAGCACAGATCATGAACAGGTTTTTACAATATTATAATTACTGGTATAGGAGGGCGGTTCCAGAATAAATCGCCTTGACGTATAGATGGCGGCTTTAGTTTGAAAAAATTGCTTTGGCCAAAAGTGGCAACATTATAAATCATATTTTTTAAGTTTCTGGGCGCTACGTTGCTTAGTATTTTTTTTTTATTATTTGTTTTTTTTTGGACCCATCAAAAGTTAACGATCTCAGTGAACTTATAAACATGGAAGAATTTGGTCACCGTTATACAATTCAATATTTTTGTTTGGAAGGTGTCATCCAACCCATATTTTAACCGAGCTAGATTTACACATCAAAGAGGCAGTTAAAAAAAGCGCCACCTGTAGGATTTACTTTTCTGTTGAAAACATGTCCTGACACTTCCAGAAACAGCCTCCATTAAAACAAGTAAGAAAATTATAGTCGGTCTAGACCGACTATATGATACCCTATACCATGCGTTTAGAAACCCTATCTCTTAGGCCCATCTAACTGGACATTGAAAATAAGCAAAAACCAAATTTGAGTGGGATTTTTATTAATTTTTTTGGCTGCAGATATGAAAAAGTTCATATCGGATGCTATATCTATAAAGGGACTAGGTCCAAAAATGGACCGATCCTGATCATGTTTGGTAAAGTCTCTTATATTTGCAAAAATATGTACAAACAAAATTTGAGAAGAATCAATATTTTTGTTTTTAATAGATTTAAGTGAAGATCGGAAAGCAGCTCTATATGGGGTCAAAGGGATCATTTTTGGACTACTCATTAGTGGATGTAATGAACGCATACAAACCCAATTTGAGTAAGATCTATATGACAATTTGGATCTTATGGCAATTTATGTCGATTTCATATGGGTAATTTGTATGGGGGCTAGGTCTGAACATGGACCGATTCTCACGAATTTCAATAGCGTTCATCCCATGGCCGACAAAAGCTTATATACCAAATTTCATCAAAATATATTCATATTTGCGACCTGCAGTTTGATTACAAGCTTTACATGGACACACAGACGGACGGACGGACGGACGGACGGACGGACGGACGGACGGACATTGTTAAATCAACTCAGAAAGTGATTCTGATTCCATCGGTATAATTAAAGATGGGTGTAGGTCAAATATTTTTGGTTGTTACAAACAGCAGCACAAAGTCATTATACCCAAACCACATAGTGGTATAGGGTATAAAAATTGGTGGTACATTGGTGGTATTTTTATACCCTATACCACTATGTGGTTTGGGTATAATGACCACATAGTGGTATAGGGTATAGAAATTGGTGGTACATTGGTGGTATTTTTATACCCTATACCACTATGTGGTTTGGGTATAATGACTTTGTGCTGCTGTTTGTAACAACCAAAAATATTTGACCTAGACCCATCTTTAATTATACCGATCGAATCAGAATCACTTTCTGAGTTGATTTAACAATGTCCGTCCGTCCGTCCGTCCGTCCGTCCGTCCGTCTGTGTGTCCATGTAAAGCTTGTAATCAAACTGCAGGTCGCAAATATGAATATATTTTAATGAAATTTGGTATATAAGCTTTTATCTGCAATGGGATGAACGCTATTGAAATTGGTGAGAATCGGTCCATGTTCAGACCTAGCTCCCATTCAAATTACCCATATGAAATCGACATAAATTGCCATAAGATCCAAATTGTCGTATAGATCTTACTCAAATTGGGTTTGTATGCGTTCATTACATCCACTAATGAGTAGTCCAAAAATGATCCCTTTGACCCCATATAGAGCTGCTTCCCGATCTTCACTTAAATCTATTAAAAAACAAAAATATTGCACTGATTCTTCTCAAATTTTGTTTGTACATATTTTTGCAAAATACAAGAGACTTTACCAAACATGATCAGGATCGGTCCATTTTTGGACCTAGTCCCTTTATAGATATAGCGTCCGATATGAACTTTTTCATATCTGCAGCCAAAAAAATTAATAAAAATCCCACTCAAATTTGGTTTTTGCTTATTTTCAATGTCCAGTTAGTTGGGCCTAAGAGATAGGGTTTCTAAACGCATGGTATAGGGTATCGTATAGTCGGTCTAGACCGACTATAATTTTCTTACTTGTTTTAATTAAGTTTAGCCAGGAGCACCGTGATTTTTCAATTTTCATTTCTCATTTTTTTGTTTTTAATTTTTTCTATTTCGTTTTTCATTTTTCATTTTCCATTTTTTATTTTTCAGTTTTCATTTTTTATTTATAGTTTTTTATATGTCGTTTTTCATTTTTCATTCTCCATTTGTTATTTTTCATTTTACATTTTTCGTTTTTTATTTTCTATTTTTCATTTTAATTTTGAATTTTTTTTTTTCATTTTTTATTTTTCATTTTTTTTTTTCATTTTCATTTTTTATTTTTCATTTTCAAACAAGTTATTACATATCACAATTTTTTCACCAATACAATCATAAGTCACACCGATTTTGTCCTACGGCTCACATGTTACGCTCACATGTTACGCTGTTTTTGAAATTTACTCCCGTGCGCGTATAGACGTTTACACATCAAAATATATATATTTTTTTTACAAGTTATTATTATTGCTTTAAAAGCTACCATTTGGGAAAAAAATTTTTTTTTTTAAATATGTTTTAATCTGTGAAGCGCTTTTTTGTTTTTCGGAAAAAATTACCTTGGTTCACAACTTTTGGTATAACTTTGGATTCTAAAGAGATAAATTAATGAATCAAATTGCAAAAAACAATTTTACTTCATACTCTATTAAAAAAAGCAAATAAGTGTATAAATATGTTTTCATATTACACTGAATTTAATATTTAATAAATATTTGAATTTTTAAATATATTTTTTTTTCTTAGTAATTATGCTCCATGTGAACAAAATTTTCATTCTTGTAATCACTACTGCATCACATTTCACACTCATCATAATCATCATCACTTTCATAGTCATCATCTTCAAATTCATCATCATTATCCAATTCTTCACCTTTTATGTCTGGAAAAATTATTAAATCTAGTGCCATCTGTGGTATATGATGAATTTTTTTCTTATAAATTTTTCTCTTGGCGGTAAGTAATGGATCTGAACTAAGTAGAAACCTATTAAATATGTTGTCATTTGAATTCTCTCGACTACATTTACGCGCATAGTGTTCTAAATAACTTTTAAAATCTTTATTTCGAGCTTCTACAGCTTCCTCAGATAGTTGGCCAATTGGCGATAATGCATGTGATACTATTTCTAAACCGTGAATAAAGAACTTATGTAATGCGGGAGGCATATAAAACCACGGGTAGAGCTTAAAGAAATATCTGGCCGTATTGTGAGTATAGTTTCTAAACTTTCCAACTTGAATCGCATCTCCAACAATAAGTATCGCATGCAATCCTTCATTTTAACCATGTTGAACTAAAAAAAATTTTATTCAACTATTTTCTTAAATTTTTAGAATAAAGTAAAATTAGTGATTTGTATTTAGACGATGAATTTTTCGCAAACCGGAATCTTTTATTGCAATATAATGAGTTTTCTATAATTTGTCTTATCATTGTACTTTTTCACTATCGTACCACCCTAATACACATGATCATTAAATTAAGTTATTAATATACTAGCTTACATATAAGCAACACCAATAACAAAAATCACAGTAACGAAAAGAAAGACAAAACAAAAAAAAAATAAAAAATTAACAAGTGTTAACTATTGCGTCTGCAGCATATTTTGATTTGCGACTTTGGATTTTTAAAAAAACTTTAAATATTTTGCGTAGTTGCAAATATACGCAAAATGTTTTTTTGGAATCCATAGGCTGAAATGCCACAGTAATTTACAATGGACACACTTTTATCCAATCTCACCCAATAACATTTTGAAACGCTATATTTACATCAAGGTTCAGAAAATACACACACGAAACACACAATGTTCTGTTCAAAAGCAGCCAACACATATCTTTATTTTCATATCAATTATGTGCGTTTCTAAATTTTCTACGGTGCCCAACACAACCATGACTGTGTTCGTTTTAATATTTCGTTAAGTCGTGTTTAAAATATAACTGAACTCGAACCTGTTTATTGTACATGTTCTGTGTTTTTTTTTCAGTACACGTATCAGAACATGAACTTCAAATAAAGCAACACTCAAAAATGTGTGCTTTATGTGTGATTGAAACAGAAAGTATGTGATACAAAAATGTTCGTGTAAATAACGAAATGTTAAAACGAACACAGTCATGGTTGTGTTGGGCACCGAAGAAAATTTAAAAACAAACATAATTGGTATGAAAATAAAAATATGTGTGTGTTGGTCTAAGTTATGTTTGTTTACATTTATGTACGAGTTTTTTATTCAGTGTGTGTTTTTTTCTGAACTCTGATTTACATACTTCAAAAATACCCATTTTTTGGGAAAATATGAAAAAAAATGTTGCTTTAATCTGGTTCCAAAACTTATTACAATACATATACTAATTTCAACTTTTGAATTAATCCTCACTTTTATCACATTTCAACCCGATGTGCGTCCGTTCATAAATAATAGTACATTTAGGATCTCTGAATCTATGTTCCATAAAATTTGAACTATGCATGCAATAACTATCACATTTTTCCGGAATTTATATTGGTATGTTTTCTTTCCAAAAATAAACCTGTATTCAACAAATCTTCGACTAATTAGTAATACCGTTATGAAAATCTCTTACCTCGCAATACCTTGGATGTTAAAGCGTTCAAATAGTATAGCACAATTGCAAAAAAGTCTTTGTTTGAGAAAAATAATAAATCAAATCCTTTATTTTTTAACGAAAATAAAAAAAATAAAAAACAGTATCAACGTAATAATTTGCAATACCAGCTTTTGTTTTAGTGCAATAAAATATTGAATTTTTCATAAGACTAATTATTTCTTATTTTCTCATAACAACTTGCAAAAGTGCTTCCCGCTCTTTAAAAATTCAAATTTTTAGCTCACTCACATTCACTAGATAAAGATTGTCAGCAAAAATTTTCCTGACGTGAATTCCTGATATGTTTTCTAGGGGCAGGCCATTCCAAATCGACGACATCATTCGAGCTTAAGCATTCTTTTGTGAATTTTCTGGCATGACAGGCTGCATTCTCTTGCTGGAAAATATAACTTCTTTCTGTATTTAATGTAAAAGTGATAACAAACTGGATGAAAGTAATACACCACATTTATCACTGTTCATTTTGATCGACTCTACTTAGAACTGCAGACAACACTCTTCAGTAGATTCACCCCAAATCATAACAGAACCGCCACTAAAGTTTCTTCGAGAGAAACGTTGGAATTCTTTTCGCAGTCACGCCAGTAACTAAAATTCTTGTCAGCACCGTCAAACTTAATTTTTTTCATCTGACAAAATTATTTTTTAAAAGAATGCAAAAAAAGTTATTATTCTCTAACACTACGTTGAGCAATTAACATTTGACTAATTTTATACTCATATTATTTTTGAAAAATTCCAACCGCGCATTAATATGCGGTTTCAAAAGACAAGGAATTTTCTTTTTGTTTGTCTTTTATTACGTTTGGAAGAATTAAAAAAATTCCAAAAGGTAATTTTACACACTCTGTTGGAAACGCATCCAGCAAGCAATTTGGGTACAGTTTTGTTTGCGTTCATTCAACTTTTTTTCTATCACTGGAATATTTTTTGCCATAATCTGCAATATTTTTCAAATAATTATAAACAACATTTCGATTTCTGATGATTTAAAATGCAATTTCCGCTTTTGATGCATCAATTTCTGACAATGTACAAAATTTATCCTTTTCCAGTTTATCGCTAACGTTTTTAATAAAATTAAAAAGAATATGTTGTATTAAAACGGTACTTTTTGCGATGTAAGAGATTTTAATAACGGTATTTTTAATTAATCGAAGTTTTGTTTAATATAAGTTTATTCTTGAAAAGAAAATATATTAGTATAAACTCCAGAAGGGTATGATAATAATTGCGTTCAAATATTATGGAACATTGATTCACAGAATACCAAATGCGCTATTATTCATGGATGCACTGTATAAATAATCGGTTAAAAAAATATTATGGAACATTGATTCACAGAATACCAAATGCGCTATTATTCATGGATGCACTGTATAAATAATCGGTTAAAAAAACGGAGTCTGGTCCTTCATTTTCGATTAAAAGTTTAAAGTTTAAACGAAGCCATATGAGCACCGAAGTGGTTGACCAATTCAGCTGGCCAGGCCACAAACGGTTAAGAAAGTCCACATAATGGTATTGGATGATCGTCGACTAAAGGTGCGTCAGCTAGTTGAAATGATAGATAGTTCAAGAAGTGCTATAACTCACATGTTGGCCACAGATTTAAATATGAGAAAGCTGCATGCAAGATGGAATAGAGCAAATACAGCATCGTGAAGATATTTCAGTACAGTATTAAGCGATGTTGCACTGCATTAAAGCCGAGCTTTTGCATCGATTCGTAATCATTAGTGAGATATGGGTTCACTACTTTAAACCTCAGACAAAAAAGACAGTCAAAACAGTGCACCCAAGTGGAAGAATCGTGTCCACAGGAGACGAAGACCGTTCTATCTGTAGGTAAGGTTATTGAATCTGTTTTCGTGATGTGTGTGATGAAATTAAGGAAGAATGGCAGCATTTGACCAAAATCAATGATTCTAAATTGAAATTGCTTCATCACCTAATTTGCCAGAATTTCACTCCGTTGGATAACTTTTTATTTCCAAGCTTGAAAAATGGCTCGGTAGTGAAACATTTGCCAACAATGAAGAAGTGGAGTCTGCTGGTGAGAGGTATTTTAAGGAGCTAAACGGTTCTCACTATAAACCAGTTATCGAAGCTTTTGAATATCGTGGGGATAAGTGTATCGAACAAAAAGGAGATTTTGTTGAGGAAAAAAGAAAGTTTTTCAAAATTTGTTGTGTTTTCTTCATCAGGTCGGGGTGTTCTGTTGTTGGATGTTATAACAAAATTATTGTAACTGTAAGATGCCCAAAGAATTTCGTCACCACTAATAATTCATCGTTTGGGGAGATAAGAAGTTCACATTTATGCAAAGTATAAAGACTAAGAAGTGCCTAACTATTACAGTACCTGTTGAAACTGTTCATAGGAGATTGCGAGACAACAATTTTAATGCATTTAGTCCACCAAAGGTGCACTGCACGCACCTAAGCCGGTTGAGAAGTATTTAAAGTATGAGGAAGATCATTTGAAGTGGCCAGCTGAAAAGTTTAGGAATTGTCTTTAGACAGAAGAGCCCAACTTTGTTTTGTTTGTTGGAATATGGGAGTTTTCGTACTATGATTTGGGCCCATACATTTGATCGAAGCAATCATGTTAAAGCCAATTGAAGTTAATATCCTCCAGGAACTAATACTATCTTATTTTTCTGCGAATTGCTTCTTATTTTGATTTTCGAATAAGATAATGACCCGATTAAACTTGCAAAAAAATGGTGTCTTAACAAGAACGTGAACGTTGTGGAATGACCGGCTGTCACCGGATCTCAATTAGAACATATAAGCATATATGAATAAAGGAGTAGCTCAATTATAATCAACCAGTAATCAACCCCTAGGAATTTATTTTCGAAGGAAAGACACCAAAATCTCGTGAATCTGATGACAGAGCATTGTTCAGAAGTTATATCTATTAAATATCATGTAACGAAATATCAATATAATTAAATAGACATCATAAATATTACGAATTCAAACTCTAACATTTATTTTTGGCTTAATACTTTTTATACTCTATACCACTATGTGGTTTGGGTATAATGACTTTGTGCTGCTGTTTGTACCAACCAAAAATATTCGTCCTAGATTCATCTTTAATTATACCGATCGACTCAGAATCACTTTTTGAATCGAAATAGCAATGTCCGTCCGTCCGTCCGTCCGTCCGTCTGTGTGTCCATGTAAAGCTTGTAATCAAACTGCAGGTCGCAAATATGAATATATTTTGATGAAATTTGGTATATAAGCTTTTATCGGCCATGGGATGAACGCTATTGAAATTGGTGAGAATTGGTTCATTTTCAGACCCAGCCCCATACAAATGACCCCTATGAAATCGACTTAAATTGCCATAAGATCCAAATTATCATATAAATATTAGTCAAATTGGGGTTGTATGTGTTCATTATATCCATTGATCAGTAGTCCAAGAATTATCCCTGTGGGACAACTCTTAGTCATAGGCCCCATATAGAGCTGCTTCCCGATCTTCACTTAAATCTATCAAAAAACAAAAATATTGCACTGATTCTTCTCAAATTTTGTTTGTATATATTTTTGCAAAATACAAGAGACCTTACCAAATATGGTCAGGATCGGTCCATTTTTGGGCCTAGTCCCTATATAGATATAGCATCCGATATGAACTTTTTCATATCAGCAGCCCAAAAAATCAATAAAAATCCCAATCAAATTTGTTTTATGCTTATTTTTTATATCCAGTTAGTTGGGCCTGAGACATAGGGCCTCTAAACCATGGTATAGGGTATCGTATAGTCGGGCTAGACAGACTATAATTTTTTTACTTATTTTTTTTTTGACTAAGTATACATAGGTTTTTCTAAAAACGTTTCACTATACGATAACCATCCGTTTAGAGACTTTGTCTTAGGTCCAACTAATCGGGTATAAAAAATATATTTAAGCCAATTCTGTGTGCAATTTTCATTAACTATCTGCCTGCAGATTTGAGAAAGTTTATATCGAATGCTATATTTATATCGGGTCAACGTCAAGAAATGAACCGATTCTGATCAAATTTGGTATAGTCACTTGTTCTTTGCAAAACTAAATATGAGAAAAATCTCTGCAATAGTTTGCTTTTGATAGGTTTAAGTGAAGGTCGGGAAGCACCTGAATGTAGTTGGCTCACACGAACCCAACTTGACTGAGGTCCGTTTATTGATTTAGATATTACGGCAATTTAGGTCGATCTCATAGGGGTCAGTTGTATGGGGACTAGGTCTAAACATGCACCGATTTTCACCAATTTTGACAGCGTTCGTACCAATTTAAATTTAAATTTGATCAAATCATATCCATATTTGCTATCTGTTTATTGGTAAAAAAGTTTTAATGAATACACAGATGGGCGGCCGGATGGACGGGCGGAAGGACATCATCGACAGAGATATAATAAACGATTGATCTAAATTAAATAATTTCGGTAGTTACAAGCATCAGCACACACTCATTATACCCTGACCACATAGTGTTGCAGGTTATAAAAGAAAACAAAATTAACCATTTTTTATTTAATATTGTTAAACAGTCTTGTGAATAAGTTATGATACAATTTCAATAAAATCGGTTCGAATTATTTAAAAATATATAACAGAATAATTTTTTTGCATTGTGTTATTTTTTGACCGTAGCTGTAAGTAAGTTTACTATTCGAATTAGTTTCCATGTTTTCTGACTATTTGAAATATAACTAAGTATAAGTAAGATCTCACTAACAAATATGGAATGGAGCAGCTGTTATCAAAAAGTTTTCTATGGGAAAATGCAACATTAGCAATATTTTTTTTTTTCCTAAGATACCCAAAATCATGTTGAGAATATACAAACATTCAAGTTCTTTGTCTTTTCTGAAGCCTGTTGAAACAAAAGCTATTGCTTTTTTTAACTTTTTTTCCAACATTAATAATAAAAAATATGACAGTACTAAAAAAGTAGTAAAGAAAAAGAATTTTCTATAAAACATTTACTTATTAATACTTAGTAAACAAAACTTGTCAGTGGTAACTTCATACACGCAATATTTATTACAAATTAATGGAATGGGATAGTGTTTTTTTAAAGAGGTGGCAAAATCTCAACGATTTTTCTATATTGCGCTTAATTTTCAAGATATAAGCGATCTTTTTCGATCTTGAAATCAAATATATTGATTTTTTTGCAAAAAAAAAAAAAAAAAAAATAATAATATTAATTACCCTCCCAAATATTGGGTACATTTGAACAGAATTGTATAACACAAAAAAAAAAACCGCAAACTAGGAACTTAAAACCGTTTGATTTCGAACAGCCATCGCTAAGTTGAAAAGAAATTTCGGAAAGCAAGCCAATATGGGCTTAAGGATTACACACATAAATATTATTATATAAATAAATTGCTATAACTTGTATACAGCAAAACTATTTTTTAACATATATTACATCTTATTGATGGAAATAATATTCCAGTTATCATATCTACAGTATTAAGAAGCAATGCGATTAGTACTGACCCTTTCTAGGCTCTCGGTTAACAACCGATTTTGACAAAAAAAAAAATAAATAAACCATTTGAAGGGTATTTCTTTACAGATGTCCACCATGTTTTTTAAAATTAAAATTGGTGTAGTTTTTAATTCACTTAGTTGATTTAAAGTTGCTACTAACACATACATAAAACACAAATATGTGTTTAAAGCTTTAAATAAAAAACTGTACAATGCTGTGTGTGTGCTTATTTAATTTGTTAATGCGTTTGAAAAAATTGTATATCAAAAGCTCTGCGTTGTATTGTGAATTGGCTAAAATTGTTTAGCATACCTTTAGGCTCTTATAAAATTCTTTTTTAAAAACCCATTTGTATATCTTCTGTGTGTTCAACAAATATTTATAATGAAATTTAATAAATTTTATTTAAAAATTGACAATTTAATAAATTTTATTTAAGTATTCATAAATTTTATATATGTATATTTAATATATCTATATATAAAAAAACGTTGGTGCATTTGTTTGTGACGAATAACCGTTCGAGCTCTTCAGTGTTTTTTTAATGATAACCCTCTAGCTGGCGTTGGGGTCAAGTTATAAACAAAATTCTTATTCTCAGTGCGATGTGACTGCAGTTCAGAATGTGTGTATGTTTCGTCATAATAAATTTTTGTATGCATAAATGGACCCGATAGGTGGCGCTGGGCTAAAATTAGTTCGAATATTCTTCTTGACGGTGCGATTTTACTGAAATTGAGTATGTACATATATATATGTTAGATAATGCCAAAAAAATTTTTGTTGGACCCGGTAGATGGTGCTGACGTTCGAAAAATAATGAGTTGTCAAATTTATTTAAATTTTATAAGTTACAAAATTCACAAACGTTTTTATATATAAATATTCTAAACAAAAAGTAAGGAAAAATTGCATTGGCTATTGCTTCATACGGAATAGCAGCAACATTATTGCATGTTGGTCGTACAGCTTATTCAGCACTCAAATCACCATTAAACGTACAAACAAATGAGAATGCCGTATGTAATATCAAAAAACATTCTGGTATGGCAAAAGCTCTGCAAAAATGTAGTATTATTATTTGGGATGAATGTACCATGGCTCACAAAGGTTACTAAGTAGCATTACATAGAACTTTAAAAGATTTGAAAAGCAATGAAAGACTTTTTGGTGGAGCTCTCATTTATTATCTGGAGATTTTCGTCAAACATTGCCAGGCATACCAAAATCAACCTATGCTGACGAAATAAATGCCTGTTGAAAATCATCAACATTATGGAGTAGCGTTCAAACTATAACATTAACAACAAACATGCGAGTACGATTGCAAAATGGCCCAACCAGTCAAACTGTTAAAATATCCGCAAGATTTTTGTCAATTTATATCTTCACGCGATTAATTAATTGAAAATGTATTCCCCGATATTCAAAATCCATATCGTAAACATGATTGGTTAAGTGAAAGAGCTATATTAGCAGCAAAAAATGTCGATGTCGATAATATTAATGTTGTTATTCAGGACATGGTTGATTCCGTTGATTGATTTCAAATCTATGGATAGTTTTGTTGAAGAAAATGAAGCAGTCAATTATCCAGCAGAATTTTTTAATTCACTTGATGTGCCCGGTATACCGCCACATTTATTAAAATTAAAAGTTGATTCTTCAATAATTTTGCTACGTAACCTCAACGCTCCGAGACTATGTAATGGAACCAGGTTAATTGTTAAGAGAATAATTCCCAATGTTATTGAGGCCACAATTCTCACAAGAAAATTTAACAGAGAACATGTTTTGCTGCCAAGAATGCCTATGATAATAATAAATTTATAAGTTAATAAATCTCAAGGACAATCATTGCAAATATGTGGTTTGGACCTCGAAAACAGTTGTTTTTCCCACGGGCAACTATATGTGGCATGTTCACGTGTCGGAAAGCCACCAAATTTATTCATTTACTGCGAGAATAATGAAACTAAAAATATTGTTCACTCTTTAGCATTACAATAATAGAAATATATTTGTCATTTTTATATGTTACAATAAATATTTATTTTCATTTTCATAAATAAATATGGTTTTTTCTTTAACAGTCTTCAATTAATATTTACAAATGCACAAACGTTTTTTATACCCTCCACTCCAGTTTGCAGAGGGTATATATAAATTTGTCATTCCGTTTGTAATAATTAGAAAAAAAATTTGGACCCCATAATATATATATATTTGTGATCCTTATAACAACCGGAGTTGATATGATGTTCCTATATTGTTCTTGTTGTTATTCTAAATGCTGTGTTGTTCTCATAGCTGGACTTGTTGTTTTTGTGGTCGTTGTGGTAATAATATAATAAAAACTAACCCTTTGTACATTTTTTTTATTAACTCTGGTAGAAAAATTTAAAACTTTCCATTATTTTGGCATCACTCTAAAAATTTGTTAGATCATTTCTGTTATTACCACGAGCCTGCCTGCAAAATTTCAGATCGAATGGCTCACGGGAAATTGGTTAAAATCGATCCAAACTTTTTTCGACAAGCAGACACTACGAGTTAATATAAAGGGAGTAAAAATTCACCAACATCTAAAGCAAATAATGCTAAAATACCTAGTTTTTAATAAAAAAAAAACAATGTAAATATAGCAAAAAAAAATGTATGTATAAATTTATTTATAAATTTATATAAACATATTAAATAATACAAATAATA
The DNA here is from genome assembly GCA_963682025.1 of Cordilura impudica. Lineage (NCBI taxonomy): Eukaryota > Metazoa > Arthropoda > Insecta > Diptera > Scathophagidae > Cordilura > Cordilura impudica. The sequence continues at coordinate 62,337,843 of OY821521.1, forward strand.
TTCATATATTTTATATGTATATCCATAACAACTGCATGTTAGAAATAAGTCGGTATATTATTTTATTTACATAAAATTCTGCAATATTTTGTTGTGGGGAAAATACATTTCTTTTGCATTAACAGAGTGTCACTTCATTTTGCTCAGCGTGACTATGCCACAGTAGATGGCGCCACAATTTTTGTTTGTTCTAATTAGCTTTGCAATAGTTATTTCTATTTTAACATGAATGTTAATATTTTCAACTGGATATCATACAGAACAATGTTAAGAGTATACACGGGCTGGTCTTTTATTTCATACGTATTTTCATTATTCTTTTACAAATATGAACATAAGTTTGGCATATTAAATTTTTGTTGTCTTTACAAAATAGAGTTACCGAGTTCATCAATGAGTTTTTTGCTTTCAAAACAGTTCTACATAGTTATATAGAATTATTATTCTGCTTTACCTACAAAATATCTGATTGCGATTACATCTAATTTTTAAAAATTGTTTATAATTACTAAAGCATTATTATTCACATAAATACAAAATTGCACTTTTTAAATTTTCCATTCAAATTTAAGAAAATATCAATTCTAAAAACTGGAATTAAAAATTTCCAATTATAAATTACAATTAATTGAATTTCAGAAAATCATATCCAAACGTCGGAAATTATAATTTTAAATTTAGGAGACATCAATTGCATCTTTAATATATACATTTTATTCGTTAAACACAAATTGAAATTCAAAAAAAAAAAAAAACACCATATACCTATGTTTACATTAAAAAAATTTTTACATCTAAAAAAAATCTTGACATTCAGGAGAAATTAATAGCTTTTCAGTACCGCGATTCAGTAACTTCTTTTAACGATAGTCGAATCGTTAAAAAAAGAAAATTGAAAAATTATCAGTAAAATTTTTAAACGATATTCGCTATTGTTAAAATCAGCTGTTGTTGTTATCTAAACGACAACCATTTTTGTGTTCTATATTCAATCGATAAAAACTTAAATTTTTAGGTTGAAATGTCGTCATACATAAATAAAAATCATAAAATAGTGAAAATATTTTGCTCTAATTAAAAAACTTTTTTATATAAATAAAAAAATTATATAGCATATTCAATTCATTATTTCATTTTCAAATAAATACACAGAAAGATTAGTAAAAAAATAGAGATATTAGACATAAACATAAAATCATCCTGTCAAACACGAAGTAATTTGTTTTTTTCTATTCTTCTTTGTGTTTTTCGCTTATTTTGACAGAGATGCCACTCGTTTACAATTTAAATAAATAGAAAAATAGATTTGTCGACTGTCGTTAAGATGTATGTACTTAGTGAATCACTTAATCCTTAGTGCAAACAACAACAGCTGTCGATATATTTTGCGATTGTCGGATCGTTGAAATTTACAGAATCACACTACAGAAAACATTAATTTAAATTCAATGAATTTTAGAAAACGTCAAATGATATTTAAGAATGGCGAACATAAAAACTGTTATATACATAGATAAACGCAATTTGATGATAATGTTATTTTTTATATATAAATTTTCACAATTTTTTTTGGATGAAAATTTAAAATTTTTCAGAAAATAAAGAGAAAAAATTATTTGATTTAAAATGGTTTTTTGTTTTTTTGCGTTTGGCATCCCTAATTTGAATATTTATTATTATAAATTTATTCTCTATGTTTTCCAAATATGCCAATATTTTAATAAAAAAAATGAGAGAGTTTTTTTTCTGGTTATTATTTTGTTACTCCATCCGACCTATATGGCCGCAATGAAGAAATATTTGGCCAGTTAAAAGAAACTATACAGCCATCTCCAATTAGCACGCATATAGCCACCCTACACAACCATTACCTTTGCAATGGAGGTTAGGGCGAGCTATTTAATTAGCAAAAACTAAATTAAACGAGAAGTTATGTCATATAACCGGAAACGCATGCATATAGGTGTATAACCAAAATGCATGCCGATCAGCAACCACGACGACCAAAAAGCAAACACCGAAATAAATTCGAAATAATAGAAAAGACGAAACGCAACCCAAAGAATTTCTGCTCGTAGGCCTGACTTTAGGTGAGTGTGTTAAAGCGCTGACCAAAAAGTGCAAGTACGAGTGTATGTGAAGGTTCATGGTTCAAAACCTCACGGCCGCCCTAAGTAGAAAAATTTTCATATAGAAACAATCTATTCAATTAAAAACATAACAATTATCACAATGTTCAATAAATCGCTGATGAAGGCTGAAATGCCAGAAACCGGTCCGATTAAGAATACAGTGCAGTTATGAATTTTTGAAATATATGCTTTCTTCTTCTTTACCACGCACCATTTAAACAAAATTAAAATTGCATATTAATTACAGTAGTAATTGCAATATATCTGAAAAATGACGATAAATCTAACAAACAATTTGATATTAAGTTTAACAAATTGTTTACTTTTTCTAATATTTTGTTTACATTTATTATCAAGACTCAAACCGAGGTGGAGGGTATCAAACATTCGGCACAGCCGAATTTAACACTCTTACTTGTTTTTTATATAGGTATATACAGACTCTAACTAAAATAAAAAATTCATTGAGGGGAAAACAACGTTTGCCAGGTCCAGCTAGTATATGTGTATGTATATAAACTAAAAAAACACAGAACGAAAAAAATTTAATGAAAAAATTAAATTTCCTAGAATTTTCTTCATTTGCAGCATAATGTAAAACATAAAAGACAATTGCACTCGATTTTCGCATGCTAAATTAATTTAATTTTATGAAATATATATTTTTTTCTTTTGTTACTATTAAATGTGTTGTAAAAGGAGCTTCCTTTCGGGTGCAATTTTGTGTAAATAAAAATCAATTAATTTTAGTTTTTACTCAACGTTTCATTTGCATTTTTCCGACTTCTTCAGAAGTGTGTTTATTTTTAAACCATTCTATATTACATCTCTGTGATTATAGTTACTTATTTATCTAAAAACACTGGACTTCATGACACAGAGTTAGAGTTAACTTTAGAGTTAAAATTCTGTGATACTAACCTTAAGATTAATTTTTGATATTTGTGTACTGTGTTGTTAATTTGTATTTATTTATTTTTTATTAATTCTGTGTCGTGAAGTCAAGTACTTTTATATAACTAAGTAATTATAATCACAAAGATGTAATATAGAATTACTAGCAGTATAGCCGCTACGTTGTTAGCGTAATTAACATTTTAGATAGTAAAAGCATAATAATATTTAAAAATAATAATAAATGTAGTGTGAGTGACAATACGATGGATACTTTTAACAATATATATTTTTGACCAAAAAATTTGATTATCAAATTTAAAAATCTTTTATTAATTTAAAATTTGTATGTTTTATTTAACAAAGAACAAATATTAACAAAACTTTAAAAAAAAAAATAAGAGAAATTTAAAGTATTTATTTTTATACGGCGGACAAAACAATGGAAACCTTTACTATACAATAACACTGTAGAATAATATGATGGTCATGGTCTTGTGGGTGAATGATTCTTATACCGAACGATTGTATTACGTTATTGTAGTAGAATCTCCAAAGCGTTTGGTCCTATATGGACAAATTTTATGGCCGTTTTAATATTTAATTTTTTCGCCAACATTATTCGCAAACAATATTCTAATTCCAGATCATGCATTTATTTATTTATTTATTTATTTATTGGAACTGCTCCATACACAAGACTAAAAGTCTTATTTTGCAGTATGGAACTGATTGTATTTAAAATTATAAAATCGTTAATAAATTAATAACTAATTACAAATTTTCTTTATATAAAATGCAAAGAACAATAAGATTAAAATTAAAGAATAAAGTTGAAATATTTGAAATTTAATTTAATCAAATGTATTATAATATCAAATAATATTTAATGTTTTAAATTGTTATGCTGAAAACAGTTTAAAAATATTTTCTTTAAATTTTCGTGCGTTACTTAAAAGTTGAGAGCTATGGGGTATAGAATTCCAGAGAGATACTGCGAATATGTAGAAATGCCACTCCGATATTAAACTTTTATATCTAATTGATCTAATTCTTTTTCCCCTGCTTATATCTGAAATATAAAGTTTGTCGTACAGATGTTCCGGTTTGTGGGTATACACTATTTTATGTAAAAAAACTAAAACTCTTATATTTAAAAGATTATCTAAAGAAACGCCATATAGTTGCGATGAAAACAAAGATACACTAGAACGTCTATTAAGTCCATACACATATCTGATTATGTTGTTAAATGCAACGTTCAATTTCCTTTTACTAATTGTATCACATTTCGCAAATAGCTCACAACCATACAGTAAAACAGGCATCAGATAAGTTTTGGCAAGTAGGATTCTTATTTTCATAGGTGTACAATGCTGGGTTTGCCACAGAGTTCTAGTCATAGAGAAAGTACGACCACAGGCATAGTTAATATGGTTCGACCACGTAAGAGTGTCATTAAAAAAAATACCTAGATTCTTAGCAGATTTAACGATTTCAATTTTCTGATTATTTATAATTATATTAGGTGTAATATTTAGTTTGGAAAGTCGCTTTTGAATTACAATGCATTTTGATTTTTTCGGATTTATCTCTAATCCATTCGCCGTTGCCCATGTATAAATACGATGGAGTTGCTGATTAATAGAGATAATACACTGGTCGATTAGGGCATTACTACAGCTGGTATAAAGCTGAACGTCATCCGCATACATTCTTACATTACAATTTGTTAAAATGCCTGGGAGGTCATTTGAGTACAATGAGAATAATAGTGGCCCAACAATGGACCCCTGAGGTACGCCCCTTGCTACAGGCAGTGTCATTGAATTTTGGATTCTAGTTTCAACATACTGATACCTGCCACGTAAGTATGTTGACAATAACTGAGTAGCGGTCGAAGAAAAATTAAAAAAGTTTTTAAGTTTGTAACAAAGAATGTTATGATCCACGGTATCAAACGCTTTTGAATGATCTAAAAGTATTAAAAATGTAGTCTTGCCATCATCAAGTTTCTCCCTAATCTCCTCTGTAACATCAACTAAGGCTGTTAGGCAGCTGTGTTTCCTCCGGAACCCAGATTGACGATCTGTTAGCAAGTTATTGTCATCCAAGAAACTAGTCATTTGTTTGTGCATAATACGCTCGAATACTTTAGAGAGAAATGGAAGAATAGCTATTGGTCTATAATCGGAACCAGCTTTGGGTATAGGAATGATTTTAGCTATTTTCCAATTCGATGGGAAGTGGCTTGTAGTTAATATTTTGTTAAAGAAAAAAGTTATAATTGGAAGTAGCTGAGGTAAAAGAATCTTGAGAAACTTAGGATTAATCCCGTCCACTCCTATAGAGTTCGATTTTATAGACAATAAACTAGATAAAACGTCGCATTGGTCTACTGCAGCAAAAGAAAAAAAAGATTCAGCATCGTTATTCGAGTGACTATTGATATAGTAATCTTTATCTGCTTGAACCATAGGAACACTTAAAAACTTTGTATTAATTGTATCTGCATCAACCGAACATGGTTCTCGATGCGTAGATTTACCGATACCAACTTCGCGTATCGTTTGCCATGTTCTTTTGGAGCCAATGGCAGAAGAAAATTTTTCAGCATAAAAATTGGATTTGGCCTTTTTAATCATTTTATTTGTGTTTCTCTTAGCAGTCAGATAATCATCATGTAATGTTGTTGTTTTAAATCTTTTCCAACGTGCATAGACAAAATCTCTTTGATTGATACAATCTTTAATTTCAGAAGAAAACCAGGGTTTTTGTTTATTACTAATAATCTTCGATTTTATTGGTACAGTTAGATCGAACAGATAATTTATGTTTTGCTCCAGAAAAGAGAGTTGGTCATCCACAGAATTTAAACAATACAAAGCATTCCAATCAATATTAAAAAATTCTTCCTCAAGGAGTCTAAAATTGATGTTTTTAAAGTCTCGAAAAGTAATCCTCTCAACTTGTATAACAAGTTGGAAATTGTAAGTCATGAAAATAAGATCATGCTTGGAAAAACATGATGCAGACAGTTGATCGTAGAGTAGTATATTAATTTCATTACTCACAAGAAACAAATCCAAAAGCGTATTAATAGTTGCAGTGAAGTGTGTAGGATGTAAGATATTAGGTGATATTAAACCAATCGAGGCACATTCAGAATTTTCCGCTGAATCGATATATTAAGTCAGATTGTTCAAAAGTAGAACAAGGTTTTGAGATATTGCAAAATTTTTTGGGTTATAGAAAAAGATGACCTCACTTTTTGTGTAATATATTCAATATTTGTTAACCGATTTTTATTTTATTTTTATCAAATGAAAGAGAATTAAATGGTCATTCATTATACCACTTAGTGGTATAGGCTAATATTGACTTTGTGCTGATTCTTGTAGCTACCAAAAATATCTGATCCATATTTTATTATACCAATCGACACAGAATCACTTTCTGGGTCAATTTAGCGATCTCCGTCCGTTTGTCCGTTTGTCCGTCTGTCCGACTGTCCATCTGTGTAAAACTTGTAAAGAAGCTAAAGGTCGCAAATATGAATATAATTTGATCAAAATTGGTATATAAACTTCTACCAGCCACAGGACAAATGCTATTAAATTGGTGCATGTTCAGACTTAGACCCCATTCAAATGACACCTATGAGATCGACTTAACTGTCATAAGATCCAAATTACCAGATAGATCTCAGTCAAATTGGGTTTGTGTCTATTTATTACACCCATTATTGAGTAGTCCCAAAATAAACTTTGTAGAAGATTTCTCAGTCATAACCCCCGTTACAGCTCTGCTTCCTGATATTCACTTAAATCTATCAAAAGCAAAATATTGCACAAATTTTTCTCAAATTAGGTTTGCGTATGTTCTTGCGAAAAATAAGTGACTTTACCAAATATGGTGATGAGCGGTCCATTTTCTGACATAGTTTCCATATAAATTTAGCATCCGATATGAACTTTTTCTGATCTAAAGGCAAAAAATATAATAAAAATTCAACTCAGTTTTGGCTTATGCTTCATTGGACTTAAGACCAATTCTCTAAAGGCATGGTATAGGGTATAAGCCATCTATAATTTTCTCACTTGTTCTTTTTTAGGAAAATGTACTTTCAAATGAAAATTTACCAGTTGAAAAGTACAAGTTTCCCGAATTGTTTGGAATTAAAACAAATTTTCTTTATTTCAAAATAAGCTAATATGGCATAAGATTTTTAATGTAAATAAAACTGCATTTGAATTACATTTCTTTCCGACGTTTCGTCAATTCTTTGTTGACTTTTTCAAGGAAATTCGGAATTTTATTTTTGTCCGATGTTTGTGTCCGGTGGAATCTACATATCAAATTTCATATTCCTAAAATTCTTTGTAAATAAGATGAAAAGGTACTCTTTTACACCTACGGCCCGTTTTTGCCCCCCTTAACCTCCGTATTTCCAAAAGAGTTCCCCTTATCTGATGTTTCTGGTTCCAGTGGATTCCACAAACCAGATTTATATTCGTTTGTTTAGAAGATACCAAATGTACAATATTTCCTTTTTTAGCCGTTTTTCCTCCCCTAGGCGTTAGAATTGCCAACAAATTCATCCTTCTTTTTTTTTTTTTAATTAATCAACACTCAGGGGATGTCCCCTAAAGATGCAGTGCATTGTGTTGATTTCAGGAAAATAGGTTAAGGAGGAAAGAGGGAGTAGTTCTTTTTTTTTTTTTTCAGCGACAGACCAAAACCTCTGGTGGGAATCGAACCCACGACCCCCGCATGATAGGCGAGCATGCTACCTACTCACCTACCGGGGCGCTTAAGATCCTTGACTCAGACCCACGTATTGGGGGAGTCTGTATACCAAAATTCATATATATATATATATTAATATGTTAAGAAGATGCAATAAGGTCCCAATTTTACATTTTGGGCCGTTTTTCGCCTTTGAAGTAGTTGGGCTGGGCGATGATGATCATCCATGCAACTCTTTTATATATATAGACTTAAAAACAACAACACTTCTGAAGAAGTCTGAAAAAAGCAGACGAAACTTTGAGTAAAAATTATAATAAATTGATTTTCATTTACACAAAATTTGACCATCTTTAGGCCGTAAAGAAACTCCATTTACAGTTAAATTAAATGCTAAGTAAGAGATTTTAAGATTTTTCACATAAAGGCTTTATTTTTATTTTCATAGAACTTTTTCCTGGACATAAACCATTTCCGAGTAAGAAAAAAGCTTTTCTTTTTGCAAGAGCCCAATTTCTTTCCATGGGGCGCACTTCAGGATAGAACGGATGGATCCACATCCTTTGGTAGGAAATTTACTTTTTTTTTTCTTTACTGAAATGACCAGACCGAAGATCAGGCCAAAATAAGCGCAAGTACGAGCCCGGTATCAGACTAACTCACTCTGAAAACATAACACAACATCTTTGGGAATAATTTTTTTTATTTCTCAACATAATCTCCTATTTGCTCGATACACTTTTCCCAGCGATAATCGACAGCTTCGATTATTTCGAACCGTCTAGCTCTTTCAAAAATCCATCAACCGCAGACTCCATCTTTTCGTTGTTGGCAAATCTTTTAGCATCGATCTTTTTTTAAAGTTTGGAAATAGAATATTATCGAAGGGAGCTGAATCTGGAAAATAAGGTGCGTGATGATGCACTTCTAATTTAAATTCAATATATTGGCCATCGCAGTAGTGGATGTGTAAACTGGAGCATAGTCTTGATGAAACAACATATTCTTTTTCGCCAAGTGCGGCCATTTAGCCATAATTTCATCTCTTGAGTGCTACAATAAGTAATCAATAGAAATTATCCCTCGCTTGTCCCAAAAATAGATGTCATAACTTTGCCTGCAGACTGAATTGCCTTCGCCTTCTTTGGATAGGATTCTTCCATTTCGGTCCACAGTTTCCACTGTTCCCTTGTCTCAGCTGTGAAGTGGTGGACCCAGTTCTCATTTACGGTTACGAATCGATGCAAAAAGTTGTCTTTATTGCGGTTAAATATCGCTAAACAATCAGTTGAAATATCTTCACGATTCTGTTTTGTTCTATTGTGAGCAAACACAGCAAACACTTGCGGGCAGCTTTCTCATCTTCAAATTTGTCATCAATATGCGATGTTTACCACTTTTTAAAATGCCATAATAGGCAGCTAGATCTCACACTTTCTAATATAATACGGTGGAATTTCTTAGCTGTTTCTTAGCTGTTTCTGGTCTCAGGTGTTCGCCTTGGCCGCTTGTACGGCCTCATTTAAACTCTATCACCCAATATTTTATAGTCGTAAAAAAAGGAGTAGATTCCCTCAGAGAAGAATAGTGGTTGGCCTGAGACCTTTTGAATGTAAAGATTTGACTACATAACGGTGATGAAATTTTTACATGTTTTGCAAATCGTTTACTTTTGATGGCTAAAAAAAATACTTTTTCAAACTACTGTCGCCATCTATACTGCAGGCCGGCTTGTTCAATCTTCTTTAGAAACGGAATTATTTTCTTTTCCAAGCATACATAAATGGTATTTCTCGGTAATAACCGCATCCGTTGTTATCTATAAATTGTTTCTTTTCCCTAGAAACTACAAAGAACCTGTCAAACTACAATATTTTCTGGATGTTCATTTTCCTTGTGTCCACTTGTCGACAGTCGCACAGTGGCTGAAAAGTGTTTTACATGGGACAAAATTCAGCAAATTTTGATTCGGCGAAAATATTTTAGTGATTTTAGTGATCTTGGATATATTTTAATTTCATTAAAACTGATTGAGTACTTTTTAAGAAATTCTAGGTCCAAGTTGAACTTCTAATTTTTTTAACTTTTAGCGTGAAACATGGGTTTTTTGTTTGTCAAAAAATGTCATAATTGGATTTTAACAATAACTAGCGCTCGAAATTTGACTGCAAATTCTACGAAATTTTATTTTTTCATTTGAAAAAGGCCCTAAAGGTATGCTTCACAATTTAACTTATTTTAAATGAAGAAAACAAACTCAACACAATAACACAAACACATTAACAAATTTAACAAAACACACACATAGCATTGTACAATTTTATGTATGATTTGGTAAGCAACTTTAAACGATCATAACTCCAAACACTTTCCAAGGTGATGAAAATCTATAAATCTGGGTAACGGCTAAAAAGAAATACCTTTCAAATGATAAATTTTTTGTCAAAACCGGGGTAAAACTGTGAATCTTACATCGGTCACAAGAAATCGCCTATTAATATTATAGATTACAAGCATTTTTGTAATAATGTGATTTTTATTAATGTTGACATTAAAAAAAATTGGTACACTCAAAAAAAAAAAGTAAAATCAACTGGAAATTTTGCTATTACTATTGAAAAATTAAAAACTTTTTGCTGTAAAATTTGAAAATTTGTTTACATTCAAAGAATATTTCCACTAACAAAACGTTGGTAATATTATCTAATAGCGCTGCTATTACTACAGAAAAATGTAAAATTTTTTGCTGTCAAATTTGTTTATTTTTGCAAAATAAATTTGCTGAACATTAGCACAATGATTCTGATTTTGATAGGAAAATAAGGGTTTTTATTTTTTGAATCTTTTTTATTTATTAAGACATTTCATACATATGTGGGTACAAAAACCTTTTAAAAACAAGTAGGAAAATTATAGTCGGTCTAGCCGAACTATACGCTACCCAGTACCATGCGTTTAGAGACCCTATCTCTTAGGTCCATCTAATTGGATATAGAAAATAAGCATAAACCAAATTTGAGTGGCATTTTTTGGCTGCAGATATGAAAAAGTTCATATCGGATGTTATGCTTATATAGGGACTAGGTCGAAAATTGATCGATCCTGACTATATTTGGTAAAGTCACTTATATTTTCAAAAAATATATAGAAACCAAATTTGAGAAAAATCTGTCCAATATTTTTTGTTTTTTGATAGATTTAAATAAAGATCGGGAATCAGCTCTATATGGGGCCTATGACTAAGAATTGTCCTATAGGAATTATTTTTCGACTACTGATTAATGGAAGTAATAAACACATACAAACCCAATTTGACTGCGATCTATATGATATTTTGGATCTTATGGCAATTTAGGTCGATTTCATAGTGGTCATTTGTATGGGGACTAGGTCTGAACATTAACCGATTCTCACCAATTTCAACAGCGTTCATCCCATGGCCGACAAAAAGTTATGTACCAAATCTGATCAAAATATATTCATATTTGCAACCTGTAGTTTGATTACAAGGTTTACATGACACACACACGGACGGACGGACGGACGGACGGACATCGCTAAATCGACTCAGAAAGTGATTCTGAGTGGATCGGTATAATAAAAGATAGGTCTAGGTCAAATATTTTTGGTAGTTACAAACAGCAGCACAAAGTCATTTTGCCCACACCACATATTGGTATAGGGTATAAAAATTATGTTCGTGACAATTTTAAGAATTCTCCATATCATAGCGCCCAGACGCTAATATTATTATAATGAAAGTAGTTGACCTACAATAAGTTTTAACTCATCCAATCTCTCTGCATTACAAAGAACCGCAAAAAATTTTATTTATTTATGTGTGTATATAATCAAGACAAAACCAAAAAAATGTGGTATTTTCAACATGTATGCATGTGAAAAGTTTAGAAATTCATTAGAAATGTCTTATTTTATTTATTTATATTAAAATAATTTCTGAATGACATTTACATATATTTAAGCCGCAAATGAAAATAGAATATATTATTTAAATAATTATAATGATGTTTTTAAATTATATAGTTTTTTCACAAATTTAATCAGTTTAACTTAACGGCCTGCATTTTAAATATTTCAAATGCGATTAAATTTATGCAAACAAATATTTTTAATACGAAAAATGTGCATATATTTACATCGTGTTACAAAAATAAATTTACACATAATCAATGAAGATTCCTAAAATATTTCGGCTTTAGCGATATTTAAAGATACAGTGAAACTCCCGATAACGTGAATTAAGGTTTACCAAGGCAGTTCACTTTTTCGAGTTTGTTCAAGTTATGGAATTCAAAAATTTGCAAAAAATAATACACCCATTCAGCATCAGACGTGATATTTTAATATAGAAAAAAAAATTTTAAAGAAGTATTACAAAACAAATATTTTGTTAAATTTTATTAAAAAAACAAATAATAGGAGTGACCTTGTAAAAAAGCTACTTTCAAATTTTATTATTTACGAAATATTTTTGTAAAGCGATGATTTAATTATAAATATTTTTTATCGTTTTTTATCTATTTTTATACCATCCACACCACTTGATCCTTAAAGCAACTCGAGTTGATATAACGATGTCCGTCCGTCCGTCTGTCTGTTGAAATTACGCTCATTCACAAAATATACCATCTACCTGGGCAAAGATATGATAATATTTTTGGCCTTATTTCGAGCAGGTTGGTATTCAAAATGGGGTAAAGCGGGCACAATTATGCCCAGAGTGTCTAAAAAAATATGGAGCTACCTCAAAAAAATTTTAATAGACAGTGTAATTGTTGTCATAATTTAGTATTTAGTTTATCAAATTGTTTACTTTTTAAAATATTTTGTTTATACTTATAGTGCATAAATAGTGCAATAAGTCCAGATATTAATGTAAACATAAAACCGATGTGGAGGGTATCAGTAATTCTGCAAATGAATTTAACACACTCTGTTGTTTTTTTTTTTATATTTTTATTAAATTTCACATTGAATAAATGACTTTTAAATGATTTGTCCGCTCACAAAAATACATATCGTTACCTTAAAGGGAAAACACCAAAAAATCAAGATCGAAAAGGGAAAGACTTGTGAGAGAATATCAAGAGAAAGTAATAATGGATGCAGTTCAAAATATAGCGACAAAAGTTCAACTCGTCATAGCTCGCATTTTTGCCAAGACCTATGCACAGAAACATTTCATCATTTCTGTCAGATGACAAGAACGAAAAAAAGCTGATGTGCTAAATATTGTTGAATATTCAAAGAAAAAGCGAAGTTACGTAGCGGATTCTCGACGTTCAGTTACACATTTTCAAGTATATAGTAAAATGTTTCTGTTTACAATGAGTATAACTGACACAATGTTTAGATATTGGATTCATAGCAGTGAATTATATGGTACTCGAATAGGTACAGACAACCAAAATTCTTGGAGAACTGAGTCAAAAAGGATATTTCATATTTTTTTGAATAAAATGTCTTTCATTAGCTTCAGGTCATTTGTAGGTTTTCTAATTTTATTTAGAAAAACATAGATAGTTTTTATACATAAAATAATTTTATAAAAAAGTTCGTTAAAAATTGTTTTAATTTATATTCGCGAGCAATAAGCAGATAATTGCACCAAAAATATATCACAATAGATTATTTTGATCCCAGGAGCACTGAAGAGTTAAATAAATAAAAATTAAGCGAATTATTTTTCTTAAATTCTAAATAGTGGTTTCATCGTTTTTAATAGAAAAAATCGTTTTCGGTAATTTTTATTTAAAAATATCTTAAAATCTAAAGCTGGCCTTGGCAAATAATGGGTTAGCATTGTCTGATTTATCACAAATTTTAGGAACGGAAGTTCTACACATTTGGTTATCATATTTTAAGCATCGCATCTAAAAATTCAGCAGCACTTACAAAATATTTGAATTTTTTGAATAAATTGTTTTTTATTAGATTGGGGTCATATGTGACCCCAATTCCAAATGGGTTAATGGGGTCGTTTTATGTTTTCCCGAAACCCTAGGCTATTATGAGAAAACATAACATTCAAAAGTAGACAAGTGATGAATTTTTGATACAAAGTATTTAGAAAAAGTACATTTACAGAATATTTTACAAAAATCCCATTTATTTTCGAAATCCGCAAAAATAAAATCCTTGCCAAAAAAATTGTGGCATAGGGATTTACTTAAAAATTCACACAGTTAATCCCTAAAACGCATTTAACAAGACCTTAAAGAGCTGGATCATTTTTTTAAAAGTTTGTTTAAGAAAATTTTTTAAAACTTGAAGAAGGAGCTTCCAAAATTATATCAAAAAAATTTTCCATATTCGGTCTCAATGCTTAATAGGTTAACAAGGTGGTAATAAAACAATACTTCATATCTGAGTACTTACAGGTATAGAGACTAAAACAAAATTTTGACTTTCACTAATTTCTGAAATTTGAAAAAACTGCCATCAAATTTCACGATCTAGTTTTTTTTGCACAGAAGTGGTCTGGGGCATTTGCTATTTCTTGTCCAGTTTTCATTCGATTTTGAAGTTTTATAGCGTTTTGGAAAGATATTTTAACACTGTCGGAAAAATTAAACTATAGAACGAAATTTTCGTAAAATCAGAATAAAAGTCATATTTTTCCCACATAAACGCAGTTGAAATTTTCAATCGCGTTGAGCACCTCTAAATGTGTTTTGATTGGCCCAAAACTTTATATTTCTCCCTTTGTTTGTTATTAGCATTTTTCTAGTGGATGCGACCGAGAGTTTGAACATTTTTTTATTAAGAGCAACATGTATGGTCGTTGCAAATAAATAACTCTCTCTCAGTAAATTTAAGCGATTCAGGTACCACAACAAAATCTAGATAATTATTCGAATGTTGAATATTCTGATGCCTTAATTACAGAATTTTACATACAAAATATAATAAAAAAGTTAAAAAATAAAAAAGCACCAGGTATAGATGAAACTAATAACTTGTGTATAAAAAATCACCATAAAAATGGTATTAGAATTTTAATGTCAATAATAATCTCATGCCTAACAAGTAAGAGTGTTAAATTCGTCTGTGCCGAATCTTTGATACCCTCCACCTCGGTTTGAGTGTTGATAATAAATTTAAATGAAAAAGTAAATAATTTGTTAAACTTAATACCTAATTATTTCAGCAAATTCTTTGGGTTGGTTTTCGTCTTTTCTATTATTTCGGATTTATTTCGGCGTTTGCTTTTTAGTCATCGTGGTTGCTGATCGGCATGCATTTAGGTTCTATACCTATATGCATGCGTTTCCGGATATATGACATAACTTCTCGTTTAATTTAGTTTTTGCTAATTAAATAGCTCGCCCTAACCTCCATTGCAAAGGTAATGGTTGTGTAGGGTGGCTTTATGCATTAAATCGTGCTAATTGGAGATGGCTGTATAGTTTCTCTTAACTGGCCAAATATTTCTTCATTGCGGTCGAATGGAGTAACAAAATAATAACCAAAAAAAAAACTTTCTCAATTTTTTTATTAAAATATTGCAATATTTGGAAAACATAGAGAATAAATTTATAATAATAAATATTCAAATTAGGGATGCCAACCGCAAAAAAAAAATTTCCCAAACATTTTAAATAAAATAATTTGTTCTCTTTATTTTCTGAAAAACTTCAAATTTTCATCCAAAAAAAATTGTGACAATTTATATATAAAAAAATAACATTCTCATCAAATTGCGTTTATTTATGTAACAGTTTTTATGTTCCCAATTCTTAAATATCATTTGACGTTTTCTGAAATTCATTGAATTTAAATTATAATTTTCTGTAGTGTGATTCTGTAAATTTCAACGATCCGACAATCGCAAAATATATCGACAGCTATTGTTGTTTGAACTAAGGATTAAGTGAATCACTAAGTACATACATCGTAACGACAACCGACAAATCTATTTTTCTATTTATTTAAATTGTAAACGAGTGGCATCTCTGTCAAAATAAGCGAAAAACACAAAGAATAGAAAAAAAACAAATTAATTCGTGTTTGACTGGATGATTTTATATATATGTTTAATATCTTTATTTTTTTTTACTAATATTTCTGTTTATTTATTTGAAAATGAAATAATGAATTGAATATGCTATTTAATTTTTTTATTTATATAAAAAAGTTTTTTAATTAAAGCAAAATATTTTCACTATTTTATGATTTTTATTTATGTATGACGACATTTCAACTTAAAAATTTAAGTTTTTATCGGTTGAATAAACAACACAAAAATGGTTGTCATTGAGATAACAACAACAGCTGACTTTAACAATAGCGAATATCGTTAAAAATTTTACTAATAATTTTGCAATTTTCTTTTTTTAACGATTCGACTATTGTTAAAAGAAGTTACTGAATCGCGGTACTGAAAAGCTATTAATTTCTCCGGAATGTCAATATTTTTTTTAAATGTAAAAATTTTTTAAATGTAAACATAGGTATTTGGTGTGTTTTTTTTTTGGAAATTCAATTTGTGTTTAACGAATAAAATTTATATATTAAAGATGCAATTGATGTCTTCTAAATTTAAAATTATAATTTCCGACGTTTTGATATGATTTTCTGAAATTCAATTAATTGTAATTTATAATTGGAAATTTTTAATTCCAGTTTTTAGAATTGATATTTTCTTAAATTTGAATGGAAGAGAATTTAAAAAGTGCAATTTTGAATTTATGTGAATAATAATGCTTTAGTAATTATAAACAATTTTTAAAAATTAGATGTAATCGCAATCAGATATTTTGTAGGTAAAGCAGAATAATAATTATATATAACTATGTAGAACTGTTTTGAAAGCAAAAAACTCATTGAATAACTCGGTAACTCTATTTGGTAAAGACAACAAAAAGTTAATATGCCAAACTTATGTTTATATTTGTAAAAGAATAATGAAAACACGTATGAAATAAAAGACCAGCCCGTATACTCTTAACATTGTTCTGTATGATATCCAGTTGAAATTATGAACATTCATGTTAAAATAGAAATAACTATTGCAAAGCTAATTAGAACAAACAAAAATTGTGGCGCCATCTACTGTGGCATAGTCACGCTGAGCAAAATGAAGTGACACTCTGTTAATGCAAAAGAAATGTATTTTCCTCACAACAAAATATTGCAGAATTTTATGTAAATAAAATAATATACCGACTTATATCTAACATGCAGTTGTTATGGATATACATATAAAATATATGAATATAATTTGTATTATTTAATATGTTTATATAAATTTATACATAAATTTTTTTTTGCTATATTTAGATTGTTTTTTTTTTATTAAAAACTAGGTATTTTAGCATTATTTTCTTTAGATGTTGGTGAATTTTTACTCCCTTTATATTAACTCGTAGTGTCTGCTTGTCGAAAAAATTTTGGATCGATTTTAACCAATTTCCCGTGAGCCATTCGATCTGAAATGTTGCAGGCAGGCTCGTGGTAATAACAGAAATGATCTAACAAATTTTTAGAGTGATGCCAAAACAATGGAAACTTTTAAATTTTTCTACCAGAGTTAATAAAAAATGTACAAAGGGTTAGTTTTTATTATATTATTACCACAACGACCACAAAAACAACAAGTCCAGCTATGAAACAACACAACATTTAGAATAACAACAAGAACAGTATAGAATATGATGTATATTTTTAATTTTTTTTTTTTAATTTTTTAGAGAATTCCCTGGACCTGTTCCACCGATTTTAATGATTTTTGAAATAGAAATCTTCCCATGAATTTGCTGAATCATTCTCACTAAAAGTGATCACTGTAGCTGCACTATTCAGAGCGTGATCGTGACAAGAACAACATAGAAAAATATATTTTTTCAAGACATTTTTTAGTTCTTCATTCAAATCTCGGGCCCTAATCGACCGATTTTAACGATTTTAAATAGCAAACTTTTCAGGATATTAGTGAATCATTTTTTATGTCAACGAGTATCCTAGCTGCCCGATTGATGCCGTCATCGTGATTTCCACAGACGGACAGACGGACATCGCTATATCAACTCCGGTTGTTATAAGGATCACAAATATATATATTTTATGGGGTCCAAAATTTTTTTTCTAATTATTACAAACGGAATGACAAACTTATATAAGTTAACACAAAATACATTTAAAATACATTTAAAATAAATATTTCGCTAACAACAACAACACACATTAAAAAATACCAAAATTAGTTCTCAAGCTGACGTTGCGTCTTCTGCAAAACAAACAAACAGTTATTTCACAACAATACCGTTGCACGCGCATCCGGCGCGATTACCAAAATACAGTAATTCTGCAAGGTAGTATTTTCCCACCAACAATATTGAACGGCATTGCACATGCCAACGAATAAAGCAGCTCATTTTACAATAATACCATTGCACGCGCAACACAGAAATTCTGCAAGGTAGTAAATTCACACCAACAACATTGAACAGCATTGCACGAGCGGCAGAATGACAACAGCGTGAATGAATGGCGTGATCAGCAAACCTGTTATTATAAATTAGGGTAGTTTTAAGAAAATCATTGCTTTTTATTTTGAATTACAAATAAAGACGGTTGTTGTGTCGCCATCAGCGCACAACAATTAATTTTTTTAAACTAAAATTCATAAAGAAATTTAATTGGCGCCCGAGCAGGGACCTGCAGGATAAAGGTCCTCCGGTACATTCAAAAAAAAAAAAAAAGTCAAGCCTTACCAAGTGCCCTAGTAGTTCAAAAGGACAAAAGGGAGCGTACGTTAAGTCGCAGCTCGGTAAGCAGGCGTTGTAAAATTCGCGTAGTGAAGTAATTATAAGTTTTACAAAATAAGAAAAATTTTCTAAATGAATGAACAGTAAAAATAATAAATAATAGTAACTAAAATAAATATTTTCGAATTTAAAAATAATAAGTGACAGTAAAATTTTTAATTAAAGAAAAGTGAAAATTAAATAAATACCTAAAACAAAATAAATAAAAAGAATAAGGAAAAACATAAGTGGAAACAGTAAACTTCAAAAATAAAGTAAAAAACTATTTGATAAATAAAAACAAAAATATTGCGTAAACTAAACTATAGAAAAGGTGAAAAAAAACTAACTATTATAAAAAAAAATATTAGAAAATTAGTAACTACTAAGAAAAAATAATAAAAAGTGAACTCCAAATTAAAAGTAAAAATAAAAATTACTATTAACCAAGCACTAAAATTATTTTGTTATATAAGTGAACAATAAAAATAATTTATAATAAAATTTTTTCAAAAGACAGCAAATTAAAACAAAATATTTTTTTTTAAAAGACTAGAAAGAAAAATCTAATTAAAATAATAGCTGAAAATTCATCAACTAATTAAGTTCGTGTAATCATCGAAGTTCGAGAAAGCTGAACACTACCAGAGTAAGCTCCAGTAATCATCAAAGTACGAGATGCTGTTATTAATGTAAGAATAATTTTATATAAAATATCTTTTATAAAATAAGAGAAGAAAAGAAAAATAGTGACCAAATTAAATTTTAATCCTCTACAAAGAATTTTTTTTCATTCTATTTTTGATAATAATAATTAAATTTTAACCTCTAAAAATTTGCGTATAAAGTCCTAGTTGTATTTTTTTTTTTGAAAATAATAAGACCTGATTTTTAAATTTACTTTAACAATCCAAATTTCTACTGTATTTTTTTTGTTAACAAAATTAAATTTTAATCCTTTAAAAAATTTTACGTAAAAATTGTTCAGTGTATTTAAAAAAAATAATAAAAATAATAAGACCTGATTTTCAAATTTAACAATCCAATTTTCTCCTTGAAACAAAATGCCTGACGAAACAATTGAACAACTCTCGGACAGACTGAGTAGGACACTGTTAGTGTCTACAAGTGGGACAACAGCCAGAAACGTAACTGGACTAAATGAAATTCAGAGGAACCATATTATTGAAATAATTAACGAAGCTTTGAAAACGCCTTCAGATTATCTCTCAGACGAGGGTTTTGACCAACCCATAGGTGCAGTTACGACAGAATTAGGAGAATTAGACAAAGTCCCAGACATAATAAAATCACTTAGGGAATTTTCTGGAACACCAGGTGAGTTCAACTCCTGGCGAAAATCCGTCGACAGAGTGTTAGACCTATACTCCAGCCTTAAAGGAACAGGACGATATTATGCAATTTTACATACTATAAGGACGAAAATTACTGGGGATGCAGATACTGCATTAGAATCGTATAGAACACCCTTAGATTGGCCTCGAATGAAGAAATGTCTAATGATGCACTATTCGGATAAGAGAGATATCGGCACTTTAGAATATCAAATGACAGTTTTGTGTCAGAGCAATAGGAGTATAACTGAATTTTATCAAGCTGTCTATCAACATCTCTCGCTGATACTTGATAAAGTATCATGTTTAAATCTAGATGAAGGAAGCCTTCGCTCAATGACAAATACTTACAGGGATAAAGCCCTGGATACATTTGTTAGAGGTTTAAATGGTGATCTTCCACGTTTGCTTAGCGTGCGTGAACCAACTTCTTTGCCCGAGGCATTACATATTTGTTTAAAATTGGATAATATGACATTTCGTATGAATTACGCTCATGGACGAATATCTAGAGGTAATATCCGGAAAGACAGAATTGGAGTAACCAATTCATTTTTTGGAAATCGACAGAAATTCTTTCCTGAGCTCGCTTACGTTGGTGGTATGACAAATAACAGACCACCATTGCCACCCCGTAATGGTCCTATACCAAATTATAATCCAAATTATACTCGTAACACCATTTTTAGGCCAACCGGTTATCAAAATTTTAGCCCAAGACCACAATTTAATCAAGGAAACCAAATCGGTTTTTCGAACCAATATAATAAACCCCAATATTTAACACCGAATTATCAAAAACCAACTCCTAGAGTAGAACCTATGGACGTGGATAGGTCTATCCAATCAAGGCACATTAATTATATGAACAGACCACCAGTTAACCAAGTTTCTAAGAGACCAGCTGGGGGCTCATTTCAAGGTCCAATCAACAAACTCCAAAGGAATTTTCATGTGGTAACCAACAATGAGGCAACTCAGCGGCAATTAGACCAGGTTCCACTAGATTATGAATATGCCCAAGAAGAAGGCGCAGTTGGGGGGATAACAGAAATGGACGAATATTATAAGGAATTTACCAACAGCGGACTTGAGATGTTCGAGCATTCACCTGAAGATCTCGAAACCGAGAAAAATCATTCCATAACAACAGATTATGCACAAGAAGATTTACTAAACGATCTTAATTTTTTTGGTTAAATAGTTCCTCGTTACCATACTTTCAAGTTAGAACGAGGAACGGACAAACTCTCAAATTCCTTTTAGATACCGGTAGTAATAAGAATTATATAAAACCTAATTTAGTCACAAACCATAGACCTAATCAGGAAAAATTTAGTGCAAAATCTATTGCAGGAAATGTAGAAATTACGCATCATGTTCTTTTAAATATGTTTGGCATCAATGATGTCCCCATAAAGTTTTTTATCTTACCAGGATTAAAAACCTTCGATGGGATATTAGGCAACGATAGTTTAAAAGAATTATCAGCCGTGATTTACACTTCAAAGAATTATTTCACGGTAAAAGGGGGAATAAATATTCCAATATTCCAATACATTTCCCAAGATGTCAACAATATAGAAATTAGGATGGAACACCTTTCTGAAAATCAAAAAAGGTCTCTCGAAAACATTGTAAGTCACCATAAAAGTCTATTTGCAGATCCTGACGAAAGACTCACCTATACAACAAGAGTTGTTGGTGATATACGTACTTCCACGGACATACCAACTTATACCAGAAATTACCCTTACCCAATGGCCATGAAGGCAGTAGTTGAAGAGGAAATTAATAAATTATTAAAGGATGGGATAATAAGACCATCACGTTCGCCTTATAACTCGCCTATATGGATTGTATCAAAGAAACAAGATGCTTCAGGTAGACAAAAATATAGACTGGTCATAGATTTCAGAAAATTAAATTCGATTACAATACCAGACAGATATCCCATTCCCGAGATAAATGAAGTTCTCTCACATTTAGGAGGTAATAAATATTTTACTGTAATAGACTTAAAGAGTGGATTTCATCAAATACCTCTTAGAGAAGAGGATATAGAGAAAACAGCTTTTTCAGTTAATAATGGTAAATATGAATTTACAAGACTCCCATTTGGGTTGAAAAACGCACCGTCCATATTTCAGAGGACGCTGGACGATATCCTCAGGGAACAAATTGGCAAAACATGCTACGTTTATATTGACGATATAATTATCTTTAGTAAAGACGAAAAATCACATTTTAAACACTTGAATGAAATTTTTGAAACACTTAATGCTGCTAATATGAAAGTCCAGTTGGACAAGTGTGAATTCTTTAAAAAGGAGGTAGAATTCTTGGGATTCATTGTTTCTTACAATGGAGTAAAAGCAAACCCCAAAAAGGTCGAAGCAATAGTAAATTTTGCTTATCCTACCACACTAAAAGAGCTCCGGTCCTTTCTAGGCCTTTCAGGATATTATAGAAGGTTTATAAAAGGTTACGCAGACTTAGCAAAACCTTTAACTAAATTATTGCGAGGAGATGCAGGTACGATTTCCAAATCTGAATCAAACCGTAGGAAAATTCAAATGGATAATGAAGCCAAAAACGCCATCGATTCATTAAAAAATGCCTTAGTTTCTAGAGAAGTAATTCTCGCATATCCAGACTTTAAAAAAGAATTTCAATTGACAACTGACGCTTCTAATGTAGCACTAGGAGCCGTCTTAAGTCAGGATGATCAGCCAATAGCATTCATATCTAGAACTCTGTCAGAAGCAGAAGAAAATTACGCAGCCAATGAAAAGGAAATGCTTGCTATAATATGGGCATTAGGAAACCTTAGGAATTACTTGTATGGGTCAGCTAAAGTTGTCATCTTTACAGATCATCAACCGCTGACATATGCACTTAGCACAAAAAATAATAATAGTAAAATGAAAAGATGGAAAGCTATTTTAGAAGAATACAATTATGAAATGAAATATAAACCTGGTAGAAGTAATGTAGTAGCAGACGCGCTTTCTAGACCTCCAGCCTGATAAAGATCTTATTCCGAGCATGGAAACCCCAATAAACGTATTTAAGAACCAAATTTTTCTTTCCATAGGTGAAACACCCACTTACCAATTTAAAATCATATTCCCAGGCTATCATCGACACCTTATAAGCGAACCTAACTATGATGAACAAAAACTTACAGAAATTCTAAAAAAGTATCTAAATCCGTCCGTTATTAATGGTATAAAAACTCCTGAACCAATAATGGGGAAAATTCAAACAATTTATCCAGACCACTTTTCAAGTTATAAATGTCGATTTACACAATTGGTAGTTGATGACATAACGTCAGAACACGATCAAGAAAATATAATTGTGGAAACACATAATAGGGCTCATCGCAATGAGAAAGAAAACAGATTGCAAATTATGGAAAAATATTATTTTCCAGGAATGGCAAATAAAATTAAAAGGGTCATAAAACTATGTTCGACTTGTAAGAAAAATAAGTATGAGAGACACCCAAATACGCCTGAGTTGAAAGAGACACCTATACCAACTCATCCAGGCCACACAGTCCACCTTGACATTTTTTCCACAGACAAAAAATTGGTACTAACATCGATTGACAAATTTTCAAAGTATGTCCAGACAAAATTACTAAAGGGACGATCGACAGAAGATGTTAGGAGACCTCTTAGGGAAATACTATTTTCTTATGGGGTACCGAAAAATATTGTCATGGACAACGAACCTTCTCTGAATTCAGCTTCAATCCTATTCATGATGAAAGACGATTTGAAAATAAACGTTTTCACAACTCCATCTTATCGAAGCGAAGCGAACGGACAGATAGAACGCTTCCATTCAACCTTAGCGGAGATAATGAGATGCCTTAAAAGTGATGGGACATCTAGAAATTTCGAAGAACTTTTGGAAAGAGCTGTAAATGAATATAACCATACCATTCATTCAACGACAAAAAAGAAACCTGTAGATCTTTATTTTGGTCGAACGATTGACTTTTCACCCCAAGATATAGAAATAACTAGATTATCTAACGTTGACCGACTAAAGCGCAAACAGGAAAATGACTTGACTTACCATAATAAAAATAAAAAACCAATTAAAGAATGCGTACCTGGTCAGCTAGTCTACGTTAGGACAAATAAAAGATTAGGGACAAAACTTTCTAATCGGTTTAAGGAAGAGATAGTGAAAGAAAACCGTAATACAACTATAGTTACGGAAAGTGGCCGCATTATTCACAAGAGTCACATAAGAAAATGACAATTTTTTTTTTTTTATTTACATCCCATTTATCTTCTTTTTACAGATTACTAATTGGTACCGTCCTTGCGGATTTTAATATACTTGACTACTCTAATGCGAGATTAATAACCATTCAGAATGGGATCGCAAAAAAACAGAACGGCACCTTTAAAGTTATACATTCTATCGACTTAGAACAATATAGAATTTTATCACAGGACATTGAATCTACATTGAACACTAATATTACATATAGTCATCCGCTCCGTCCGTTTTTAAAACAACAAGTCTCCGATATTAATGGACTCCTTAGTCGGTTAAGTCCACACGTAAGGAGAAGATCTATCGATTTTATTGGTAGCGCATGGAAATGGGTTGCTGGGACTCCAGACAGCCATGATTTTGAAATTTTAAATCAGAAAATTAAAAATGTATTAGAAAATAACAACAGACAAATGATTATAAACGAACTTACAACTAGCAGATTACAAGATATTTCAAACATTACAAATCAAATATTAAAAGTAAAGCGGGAAGATTGGAATAATGAACTGGCAAATACATTAGAACACAAATTAACATTAATTGAAAAAGAATTACAAAATATTGAATATGCAATACAATGGGCTAAAGTAAATATTGTAAACTCATTTATCTTGTCAAAAACCGAAATTGAAAATTTAAATTATGTTTTAAGAAATTATAGTATTCCTATTTTTAATGTAGATGAATTGTTATCATTTGGAAGCGTAAAGATTGTGACAAATAACAAAGAAATTTTATATATTTTAAGTATTCCCATTGCCAAAATGATATCTGTAAAATTTTCTTAGCAAAGCCAGTAAAAATTGGAAATATTATTGATAAAATTGAATATGGCAAAATTTTAGATTGTAATAATAAATTATTCGCCATCAAAGAAAGCTGCAAAAGCTACAACGATTTAACAATATGTAATAGAGATAAGCTTGTAGAATTAAGTGATAAATTTTGTATAACTAGTTTATTTAGAAATAAAATAGGTAGCTGCACACAGGTTAACAACGAGCACGTCCCAGCAATAGAAGAAATCGGAAGCGACTTACTACTGCTGAATCAATACATTGGGAAAATTAAAGTGAACGAAGAAGAAATAGCATTAAATGGAACTTATTTGGTCAGATATTTCAACACAACAGTCAACATTGAGGGTCGAGAATACTATGCAAAAGAAATAAGTGGCAACAAACCTCTTCCAGCTTCATTACAACCAAAAGCATGGAATAGCAAAACCGAAGAAATCATATCACTGCAAAGACTCCAAAAATTGAATATGGGAAACATCAAAAGATTGGAAACACTGGAAAACAAAAATAACTTTCTACTAACATCAAGCCTCATCATCATTGTATCCGTTTGTGTTATTATCGCTTGGATTTCTAAGAAGAAGAAAACAAAAAAAGAAGATGAAATAATAGAAACGAAAGAAGCCCAACCAGAACATCCAATTGTTGTAAAATCTACAGAGGAAAAAATTAGGAAAAAGAATTCCACCATTTTTGACATCCACACATTTTAAGCAATCGGTACGACTGCATTTAAGGAGGGAGGAGTTAACACAAAATACATTTAAAATACATTTAAAATAAATATTTCGCTAACAACAACAACACACATTAAAAAATACCAAAATTAGTTCTCAAGCTGACGTTGCGTCTTCTGCAAAACAAACAAACAGTTATTTCACAACAATACCGTTGCACGCGCATCCGGCGCGATTACCAAAATACAGTAATTCTGCAAGGTAGTATTTTCCCACCAACAATATTGAACGGCATTGCACATGCCAACGAATAAAGCAGCTCATTTTACAATAATACCATTGCACGCGCAACACAGAAATTCTGCAAGGTAGTAAATTCACACCAACAACATTGAACAGCATTGCACGAGCGGCAGAATGACAACAGCGTGAATGAATGGCGTGATCAGCAAACCTGTTATTATAAATTAGGGTAGTTTTAAGAAAATCATTGCTTTTTATTTTGAATTACAAATAAAGACGGTTGTTGTGTCGCCATCAGCGCACAACAATTAATTTTTTTAAACTAAAATTCATAAAGAAATTTAATTTATATACCCTCTGCACACTGGAGTGGAGGGTATACAAAACCGCATATTTTGCAAACTGTTGGAAAGAAGCAAATATTATACCAATCGCCAAACCTAACAAGCCCAACAATATGCCACTTTCAAACTGACCTAAAAGACTTTTACCAGCCATTCATATTTATTGGAAAAAGTCATTAAAGACAGACTAACCACCTTTATTGAAGATTGCAGATGTGGCCTAAATACTTCGCATGCAATATTAAGTATCAAAAATATAGTAAAGTCAGATTTTGATAATGGCATTTCAACGGGTATGGAATTATTAAATGTTAAACCTGCGTTCGACATAGTTTAGCATGATGGCGTTCTTTTTAAAATGGGCAATGCAAACTCTCCCACT
The DNA here is from genome assembly GCA_963682025.1 of Cordilura impudica. NCBI lineage: Eukaryota > Metazoa > Arthropoda > Insecta > Diptera > Scathophagidae > Cordilura > Cordilura impudica. Next base: position 62,364,493 of record OY821521.1, read on the forward strand.
TACCTTATTACAATTATAAAAAGTTTTCTTAAAAATCGTAAATTTACAGTACATACACATAGGAAAATGTTACTCAAATGAAGTCACTATTACTGCTGGTTGCCCACAAGTCTCTTGCCTATCACCCATTCTATACAACACCTACACTTCAGATTTGCCTAATATTCATAATTGTAAAACATCCATATTTGCTGACGATACAACCATACTATGCTCTGGGGTGTTAGCGGAGGATATAATAAATAACTTTCATTCATAAATAGAAATTGTGCGAAATTATTTCAATAAATGGAAAATTACCATAAATTGCTCAAAATACCAAGCCATATATTTCACAAGAAACCTAAAGTTAAATATTTAAGTGAGATATTGGATACAAAATTGAAATCTTATACCAAAAACAAAATCAACATAGCAACAAGAATATTATATCGTGTTATTAACAGAAATTCAAAACTTAGCTGTGAAAACAATATTGTGATGGTTAAAGTTATATTTTAGTCTACAATGTTTTACGGTGGCCCGGTTTGGGCAAATATAGCTGAAAATGATGTGGGGTACAACCTATATCGATTTCATTAAATTTAAGTTAAAAAATTCTTTTTTTTTTATTAAGTCCTTGAAAGAACAAATATAAAAAACGAATTCTTTGACTTAAATTAAATGAAATCGTTATATGTCGTGTATGGGTGCCCCACATGTTTTCAGCGCTGAATACTTTGGGCTATTTTAAATATGGGAAAATCAAAGATCGTCCATTTGTGCAATAATTTAGACAATTTTCCCCATTTTAAGGTTTTCCTTATTTTAATGTTATTATATTACCTTTTACGTGTGCTATAATATTTTATTTTGGTTCAGAAAATACAAATTCAAAATAAAGTAACAACACACAACTTGAAAAATTCGTAACTAAATCAATTTTTTTTTACAAATGTATTTCTTAGTATCAATTTTGCTATATGTACTATGAAAAATGGTCGAAAAATCTTAAATACTTTTCATTTTAAAACGTCTTTTGCTTGACGATGTATTTCTTTAAGTTTTGGCTCATTTGTTTAACTCTCATAATTAGTCTGTTAGAGGATTAAAAATCAGCATCGTTGTCTCTTGATTATTAAGATATTTAGCTCTAACAACAGTCAAGTTTCAAACTCATTTTATGGCCTGCTAAAAGAGTAATTAAAGTGTTTCTGTTTTCATAAATCTTCTTATAATTAATGCGAATAGCAGACAGAATTAAATGTATTTGTATTTTGTATTATTTTTTTTGTGTTGGTTTTTAATGATTTTACTAATGGCTTCATTAACGTCCAGCATAAATTCTTGGGGCTGCAAATAAGAATATACAGAAAAAGGTTTTTTGGGAATAAGAATATTTTTTTTTTATAATTCAATAATATTTAAAAATATAATAGATTTTATAAAATAACTGTCATACAAAAACAATTCTTCTTAAATGAAGGTATCTGCAAATTAGTCAGACCGATTTTTTATTTGTTATGTCACTTTTTAAAAATAAAATTAAAGAAAATGTAATATTATAGATGAAAACCACAACGGGTAAAATATTTCTAAAGATTAAAAAATCTAATCAATAAAAACAAGGTTTTTATTAAAACTCTTTCTTTTCTTAGTCTATAGACCACGTTTCAGATTGATTGGATTAGGGGAAGTGGGGTTTAAATCACTCCGTGACTGTGCGTGACTATGCCTGACTATGTGTGACTATGTTAAAATTAAGCTTTGGCCACAACAAGTCTATGAATACAATTTCAGATCGCTCGGACTGTGCGTGACTATGCGCGACTGTGCATGACTATATCAAAGTTAATATTTTTCGACAGCAAGTCCACGGACCAAGTTTCAGATTGATTGGATTAGTGAAAGTGAGGTTTTAATCTATCCGTGACTGTGCGTGACTGCGCGTGACTATGTCTAAGTTAATCTTTTTAATCTGTTAATCTATTTTATTTACATTTGGCGATTTTTGAATTTGGCGATTTTTGTCTTTGACAATTATTGCTTTTTGTGATTTATTATTTTGGTGTTTTCTGTTTTTGCGATTATTGGTTTTGGCGATTTTTGAATTTTTGGCGATTTTTGATTTTGATGATCTTTGATAAATGCGATTTTCGGTTTTTGCGATTTTTATTTTTCACGATTTTCGGTTTGGCGATTTTTGTTTTTTGCGATTTTTAATTTTGCCGAATTTTGTTAATTGCGATCTTTGATTTTGGCGAGTTTTATTTTGGTGATTTTTGGATTTAGCGATTTTTGTTTTTTTTTTTTGTAATTTTTGATTTTGGCGATTTTGATTTTGGAGATGTTTGACTTTAGCGATTTTTGATTTTGCCAATTTTTGCCATCAGCGATTTTTTGTGATTTTTAATTATTGCGTTTTTTATTATTCGCAATTTTCGGTTCAGGTTCCGGCAATATTTGTGTTTGCCGATTTTTGTTTTTTGCTATTTTTGTTATTCGTAACAAATTTTGTCAAAAATATATACTGTCACTGTAGATTTGTACACATGAGTACTCGCTATATATTTATATATATATTTTTTTTTTCACTAGAGCAAGAATCATACATTTTATTTAAAGATATTATGACTTGATTTCAAAATACAAAAAAAGTATTATTTTTTAATGAAATATGCAATTGAGATCATTTTGAATAAGCGTATTGAGTTAAGTAGTCAATTTGCAGTTTGCGTGTTCGTGTTAATTACGTCAATTTAATAAAATTTTTAACATGAGTTACTAAGGTGTTTACTTTCTTTTGACACTCACTATAGTTTTGATTTTAGCAACACAACAATTAGTATATTGCATATTGCATTTCAATAATTTTTTTTTACTCTTTTTATATTTTCGGTACTTTTAAATGTTTGTGGGTAGCCAAAATGATTTTTATGGTCATTTACAATATCAATTTAACCAATAATAATATAATAATAATTTAGTTTTGACCATTAAATATAACACAACATGTATTACGAAATAGTTATAAGAGCGGCTTAAATCATTGAAACAATTTTAAATTATGTAAGAAAAAATATAAAAAAAAGTTTATAAAACACCAACTTATTTGCAGATACAAAGGCAGAAAAGTGCAATAAAAATTATTTAAAATATATAAGTTACTAACTGTAACCCGGTGCGCTTCGCTCATCGTAGCGAAATAAAAAAACTAGGATGCACTTTGTAGAAAACTATTTTATTTACATTTGGCGATTTTTGACTTTGACGATTTTTTGATTTTAGTGATTCTTGTTATTCAAGATTTTCTATTTGTCGATTTATGACTTGGCGTTTTTTTACTCGCGATTTTCGGTTTTGGCGATTATTATTATTCGCGATTTATGGTTTCGGCGGTTTTTGATTTTGGCGATTTTTGTTTTTTGCGATTTTCGGTTTTGGCGTTTCTTGATTTTGGTGTTTTTGCTTTTTGTGATTTATAATTTTGGTGTTATCTGTTTTTGGAGATTTTTGAGTTTATCATTTTTTGATTTTGGAGATTCTTGTAATTCAAGATTTTCTGCTTTGTCGATTTATGATTTTGGCGTTTTTTGTTACTCGCGATTTTCGGTTTTGGCGATTTTTATTATTCGCGATTTATGGTTTCAGCGATTTTTGATTTTTGGCGATTTTTGTTTTTTGCGATTTTCGGCGTTTTTGATTTTGATGATTTTTGTTAAACGCGATTTTCGGTAGTTGCGATTTTTATTATTCACGATTTTCGGTTTAGCGATTTTTGGTTTTTTGAGATTTTTAATTTTGCAGATTTTTGTTAATTGCGATTTTTGACTTTGCGCTTTTTGTTTTTTTTTTTTTTTGTAATTTTTGATTTTGGAGATTTTTGATTTAAGCGATTTCTGATTTTGCCGATTTTTGCAATTAGTGATTTTGATTTTTTTTGCAATTTTTGATTTTGGAGATTTTTGATTTAAGCGATTTCTGATTTTGCCGATTTTTGCAATTAGTGATTTTTTGTTTTTTTTTTTAATATTTGATTTTGACAATTTTTATTAATAGCAATTGTCGGTTCAGGCGATTTTTGTTTATGGCGATTTTTGTTAATTGCTATTTTTGGTATTCGCGGTTTTTGATTTTGGCGATATTTGTTATTCGCGATTTTCGGTTTTGCGATTCCGCCACATTTTCCACAAAGTCCCGAGGCTTACATGATATGATTGTTATATGATATGATTGTATGGAGGCCTGCCACGCCTACTGGACTGATCTCGCCCCTTTTTATATCACACTACTTAAATTAATTAGTCATGAACTCAGACAACGTTCCAAGGCTTTCACTATTAGAGTACTCCAGATATATGTCATTATACATATATTTACTTTGTAGGGGTGGTACCAAGCCCACTGATCCCGCCCATTTTTTCCCGAGTACTATAGTTGATAACTTATGAACTTGCACTAAGTCCCAAGACTAACTGTTACAGTACTCTAGATATATGTATGACATTAAATATTTACTTTGTATGCTGGGTGCCACACCCATTTCTTTCACAACACTACAAATTAGTTTAATATGTACATGTACATAGTTTCAGAACTCCTGCTGTCGTAGTACTACAGATATTATGTATATGTTAAAATTAAATGTGTAAAATTCAATATATATGGGAGGTGCCAGGCCCACTTAAAAACTAAACACGATCGGTCCAGTGGTGTAGTCTCCTATAAACCACAAACGTACAAACAAATGTACAAAACTCCATTTTTATACCCTATACCACTATGTGGTTTAGGTATAATGACTTTGTGCTGCTGTTTGTAACAACCAAAAATATTTGACCTAGACCCATCTTTAATTATACCGATCGAATCAGAATCACTTTCTGAGTTGATTTAACAATGTCCGTCCGTCCGTTCGTGCGTCCGTCTGTGTGTCCATGTAAACCTTATAATCAAACTGCAGGTCGCAAATATGAATATATTTTGATGAAATTTGGTATATAAGCTTTTATCGGCTATGGGATGAACGCTATTGAAATTGGTTAGAATCGATCCATGTTCAGACCTAGCCCCCATACAAATCACCCATATGAAATCGACATAAATTGCCATAAGATCCAAATTGTCATATAGATCTTACTCAAATTGGGTTTGCATGCGTTCATTACATCCATTAATGAGTAGTCCAAAAATGATCCCTTTGACCCCATGCAGAGCTGCTTCCCGATCTTCACTTAAATCTATTAAAAAACAAAAATATTGCACTGATTCTTCTCAAATTTTGTTTGTATCTATTTTTGCAAAATACAAGAGACTTTACCAAACATGATCAGGATCGGTCCATTTTTGGACCTAGTCCCTATAGAGATATAGCATCCGATATGAACTTTTTCATATCTGCAGCCAAAAAAATTTATAAAAATTCCACTCAAATTTGGTTTTTGCTTATTTTCTATGTCCAGTTAGTTGGGTCTAAGAGATAGGGTTTCTAAACGCATGGTATAGGGTATCGTATAGTCGGTCTAGACCGACTATAATTTTCTTACTTGTTATATATAAGATGCATAGGGAACTTTTATGTTTTAAACAAGCTTGCAATATATTGCTTTCGATTTGGATACAATACCAAAAAATTAAAATAAAGATGTTGAGAAAATCTCTAGTCATTTTGGACACTTTTCAGATATACAATTTTTTTATGACTATTCGAGTTTTAATAAAATTGAAGTATGGACGACTCTGTCGTTAAAAATATAAAAAATTAATTACAGTGGATTTCATAGAAGATAGGGCTACAATTCGCACTTCCATTATATGGTTTGAAAAATATGTAACAAAATTTCCTTTAAAATTTTAAATTCACATATAAAAACTATTTTATTCCCTTCACCATACATTGTTAAATCATTTTTATAAAGTTAATTTAATTCCAAATAAATGTGGCTATCCACATGTGGGAATTTTATATGTGTTTATTTGAAACAGTTTGTAACCATGCCATAAATTAAATTAATTAATATTTTTCTTTGAATTATTCTAGAACAATAGCAGACTTATTTTCAACACATGTTAAATTCGACTGTCAACTTCACTCACATACTGAGATCACCGAAAAGAGAGAATAAATAATACATATTACATTATTTATATTCAACATGTTTTTTTAATTTATTTTTTTTTTATTTTAAGCTACACTTTCTTATGTTTTCGTTAATAGTTTTTCTGCCTTATTTTCACACATTTTATATTAAATATTTATATTAGCATAAACTACAAATAGCTTTTAATATGTAATATTTTCAACTTTTATTGTAATAATAAACAAATTATTATAATTTATTTACAAATTAATTATATTTGCACTACCGCAGGCGAGTTGAATACGACACAAACTAAAGTAAACACAAGTTAAGGGTTACCATACGTGGGAACAGTTAGATTAAAGTGGGGTTATTTTAAGGATTCTTTTAAAAATGGGCTTATTAATAGAAAATAACAAATTAGATTAAAATATTTATATGTAATAGTTATAGGTAAAAATAATTTAAAAATACATAAAACTGTTAAAATTTCAGGAATTTAGTATCTAGTGTATATACTAGTTTTTAAATATAATAAAATCTTCAAAAATGAGTGATAGAGAAATTTCAATTCTGATTAAACACGACAATATATAAGACCAAATAAATTAAAGCGGCGCTTATTTATTTCTCTTGTTTCTTTTTTGAATGACTTCAAAGTCTTAAAGGACTATATGTAGTCTTGAAAAGTCTATGTAAAATTAAACGGCAGAATGTTGACAATTTTGAAATTTCTACAATATCGATAGAGAAAGATGTTAAGAATGCATTTTTAAAATTTAATTCTAAAATATCTCAGAAATTTCCCACAAATTCTTTAGAATAAAAATTATGTTGTAGACCTAAATACGAGGTAACACAGATAAAAATTGTATCATTATAATTTTATTACTTAAGGATCAATAAAAATATTAAGCTTTAAAAATGTGAAATATGCTAACAATGGATACAATTTTGGATCGAATTTTATTGACATGTTTTTATAGTGATATAATAATATTGAAAAATCCTTAAAATTGCCTAAAGTGTTTCTATATCATTAAAAAACAATAGCGGCATTTTCTGACATTAAGAAGTAAATAAATAAAATGTTGAAAAGTTTAAGCTTAAAAAGGCTTTTAAAAATAAATGTTTTAAAAATAAAACAAGGACACGAAATGAAAACCCCTAGACAAAGTTTAGCTGCATTTGGTCTACTTTCAAAAGTTTGTCACTGATTTGTGTTTATAACATTATATTTATTTATTTTTTGACTGTGTTAAATTTTTTTAAAATAAATATCAGAAAATATTGTAGGATTATTAAACAAAAAAATCCATATATTTATTTATTTACAAAAGAGCAAACGTTTCGGCTTCCACATGAGTTGATACCAAAAGTTTTTTCTCTAACATTTTCATGCACAAAGAGCTTAGCTTAGATTTTAAGGATTACAAACTTTCAACAACAAACAAACAGTCTAAATGATGTTAAATATTGTGGCAATTTTTTAGTTTTCCCCCCTTAACAAACTTACATCACCTGTGAAAATTCCGCAAACTAACAAATCACTTGAGCCAATGAATAATAGAGAACAAACTAAAAGGAACATTTGACAGAAAAGCATAAAAAATAAAGGATATTAAGGATAGTTACAAATATATATGCAAAAAACTTACTATGAACAAAACGGAATCTAATTATGCTGATGTTTTTAACTGCAAAAAATATTTGACCTAGAACTGACCTATTACACCGATAGACTTAGAATCACTTTGTGTCCCTCCTCCCATCCCTGTGTCTGTCTTTGTGTCCATGGAAACCTTGTAAATATGAATATACTTTAATGAAACTTGGTATAAAAGATTTTGTCAGCCATAGGATAAAATTGGTGCATGCTCGCAGCCAGACCCCATACAAATAACCCATATGAGATCGTCTTAAATTAAACCAAATTATAATAGAGATCTTGGAGAAATTTTGTTTTTTGTGTGTATTTATTACACCCATTAATCAAAAGTTTGATATTAGAAAACTATATTATTTAGTGTGTAACGAATCCTTATTTGAGTTCCATCATTATTTTCTTCAATTAATGTTTAAAAAAAACTCTTCTAAAATTCTTCAGAATTATATATAATTATATATATATATATATATATATATATATATATATATATATATATTGTATATTCCGCATTTTGCATGCACTGGCAAAATATTTAAAATCGGAAATTGCTGACATGAAACCCTAAATATATTGTCATCAATCTTAAAATTTCCAGTTATCCAATAGGATTCCATTTGCACTTTTAGAATTGTACCAGTTGCAGATTGCTATGAATCATATAATTTTATCGATCCTTTACAACCAGCATTAATGAATTTCTATAAATTTCGAAAATGCAATTCCTCACAAACTTTTGAAGCATTTTTACAAATCTCTTATCAACTGCAAAGTTTAAGTTTAACCACATAAACAGCAGAACTGATTTGTTTGCTACGAATTTTAATAACCTTCTGCATATTTAAATTTCCTGTTATTTTTAGTTTTTTTTTATTAATTTTTCTTTTTCATATTAAGTTTTCAGAATTTTTCTCATCAACCAGCATTTTTGCGGCTTTTCCAGATAATGTTCATCTACAAATTAACTTGAAGAAAAAATTTTGCCCCAGAGAAGCTTAAGGTAAATTTATACTTGTCCTTTCATAACATATACTTAAAGCCATATCAAATGACCTGTTTTTAAAATGTTGAGTTTTTCATTTTCTTTTTGTATTTTTTTGATATGCATTTCTAGTTATTTTACTTTAACAACCAGCAGTTTATCATGAAATTGAAGTATTTTTTTTTTCGTTTTGATATAGTTTTAACTGTAAAAATTGGATGTACAAAGTTGATACTTATATTGCTTGTTTGCTGTATATTTAAAGAGTTTTGGTTGTAGTCTTTAATTAAAAATAGAGTAAAACATAAAGGCAAAAAGCAGGTTTTTAGTATATTCCCTTTCAAAGTTCCCATTAAAAGTTTTTTTTTCTAATTGAAACGGGTGTAAACCTGAAAAAATGGCGTTGTGACATGCAAGCAAATGATAAAAGTTATTAATTAATTAAAAAGATACTGTTGGAACTGGACTAAAAATAGCAAGACTTTTTCTTTTTCTTATTAACGTTTTTATTGGTACTGTATTTCATATATTTTATTTATTGAAAGTCATTAAGAATATGGCATTAAAAAAGTGTAAATTGTGATGTACTACCATCACTAGTATAAGATCCCATCACCATTCCCCGTTTTTTTTAGAACAGGTGTTGAATCATATTGTTATATTTAGATTTAAGTATTATAAACAAAAGCATATGTCTAATTAAAGTAAATCATAGATTAGGTTAGGTTTGGTAAAGAAAGGTAAGTTTTAAAGTGGACCTCAGCCGAGCAATTGGCTTGCTCTTTTATTTATTTCAAAAACTCTAGTTAAGTGCTTTGCCTTTGGCATTATTTAGTGCCGGCAACTAAAATATATTAGAAGCCGGTGGCAATCATAAACACTGGCTAGAATCTTTTTCCCCTAAATTTTATTATTAAAAATTTTTATGAAACCAAAACCCAACATTACATGACGATCCTGCCAAATACAACAAAAAATTTGACAGCTGCCGCAATTTAGCTGGACTGATAACGTCAGGTTCTGGAGATTTGTAAGGTTTGAAGCTCCTAATCGCCCAGGACAATTGAGGTGCATTAATTATCTCCGAAGCAATATCTGTCGTGATAGCTTCAGAGTATTCCAATGCCTAAATTGCCAGGAAAATGGGTGTCGAGTAGCAAGCTAAAGGATTCCCCACTGGAGGAAGTTCACACCCCCATTGCATCTTTCAAATAACCTAATGCGAAAGAGGTAAAATGATTTAATTTTTTGACAATGTCTTTGTTTTTGTAAACTTTTATATAGAATACAACTATTGCAACAATTATCCCCATAAGATTCCTTGATCATTTCTATACCCTCCAACCGCAACGTGCAGAGGGTATATATAAGTTTGTCATTCCTTTTGTAATAATTAGAAAAAAAATTTTGGAACCCATAAAACATATATATTTGTGATGCTTATAACAAGCGGAGTTGATATAGCGATGTCCGTCTGTCCGTCTGTGGAAATCACGATGACGACTTCAATCGGGCAGCCAGGGCGCTTGCTGGCATAAAAAATGATTCATTAACATCCTGAGAAGTCTGCTATTTAAAATCGTTCAAATCGGTTGATTAGCTCCCGAGAATTGAATGAGGAAATAAAAAGTCTTGAAAAAATATGATTTGCCAATGCTGTTCTTGTCGCGATCACGCCCTCAATAGGATAACTGGGGACTAACTAACATCATGAGAAGGTTTCTCTTTGAAAAATCAATAAAATCGGTTTAGTAGGTCCCAAGAAATCACTGAAGTAGTAAAAAAAAAATTAAAAATATGATGTTTCTGTATTGTTCTTGTTGTTATTCTAAATGTTGTATTGTTGTCATAGCTAGTCGTGTGGTTTTTGTATCGTCGTGTTAATAATATAATAAAAACTAACCCTTTGTACATTTTTTGGTAGAAACATTTGGTAGAAACATTTTAAAGTTTCCATTGTTTTGGCATCACTAACAAAATTTGCTAGATCATTTTTGCCATGGCCGTGAGCCCGCTTGCAGGGTTTCAGATCCATTGGATCACGGAAAAGGGGTTAAAAATCGATCCAAACTTTTGTTGACAAGCGGAGAAGCAGACACTCCGAGTTAATATAAAGGGAGTAAAAATTCACTAATAGCTAAAGCAAACACAAATAATGCTTAACTATTTAATATAAAAGACAATGTAAATTTACCAAAACAAAAAAATTGTATGTATTAATTTATTTAAAGAAAACACAACAATAACTTTTGATGTTGTATTTTTTGTGTGTAATATATACATATACATACATACATATATTAAATAATAAAATAATACACATATATTTTGTATACCCGTATGTGTATTCATAATAACCGTATGTTGGAAATAAATCGGTATATAATTTTATTTATATAAAATTCTCCAATATGTATTTTGTTTTAGGGAAAATACATTTCTTTTGTATTAACAGAGTGTCACTTCATATTGCTCAGTGTTGCTATGCCACAGTAGATGGCGCCACAATTTTTGATCTGATTAGCTTTGCAATCGTTATTTCTATTTTAATATGAATGTCAACATTTTCAATTAGATATCAAACACAACAATGTTGAAAGTATACACAGGGCCAGTCTTTTATTTCGTACGTTTTTCCATTATTCTTTTACAAATATGACCATAAGTTTGGAATATTAACTTTTTGGTATGTTTACCAAATAGAGTTACTGAGTTCATCAGTGAGTCTTTTTTTGCTTTCAAAACAGTTCTACATAGTTATATTAAATTATTATTCTGCTTTACCTACAAAATATCGGTTTGCGATTACATATAATTATACCCTATACCACTATGTGGTTTGGGTATAATGACTTTGTGCTGCTGTTTGTAACAACCAAAAATATTTGACCTACACCCATCTTTAATTATACCGATCGATTCAAAATCACTATCTGATTCGATTTAACGATGTCCGTCCGTCCGTCCGTCCGTCTGTGTGTCCATGTAAAGCTTGTAATCAAACTGCAGGTCGCAAATATGAATATATTTTGACGAAATTTGGTATTTAATCTTTTATCGGCCATGGGATGAACGCTATTGAAATTGGTGAGAATGGGTCCATGTTCAGACCTAGCCCCCATACAAATGACCCCTATAAAATCAACATATATTGCCATAAGATCCAAATTATCATACAAATCTTAGTCAAATAGGGTTTGTATGTATATATTACATCAATTAATCAGTAGCCCAAAAATGATCCCTATTGGACAACTCTTAGTCATAGGCCCCATATAGAGCTGCTTCCCGATCTTCACTTAAATTTATCAAAAAACAAAAATATTGCACTGATTCTTCTCAAATTTTGTTTGTATATATTTTTCCAAAATACAAGAGACCTTACCAAACATCGTCAGGATCGGTCCATTTTTGGGCCTAGTCCCCATATAGATATAACATCCGATATGAAATTTTTCATATCTGCAGCCAAAAAAATTAAGAAAAATCCCACTCAAATTTGGTTTATGCTTATTTTCTATATCCAGTTAGTTGGGTCTGAGAGATAGGGTCTCTAAACGCATGGTATAGGGTATCATATAGTCGGTCTAGACCGACTATAATTTTCTTACTTGTTTTACTATTGACATAAATACAAAATTGCACCTTTTAAATTTTCCATTCAAATTTAAGAATATATCAATTGAATTTCAGAAAATCATATTAAAACGTCGGAAATAATAGCTTGAAATTTAGGAGACATCAATTGAATTTTTAAGACATAAATTTTTTTCTTTAAACACAAATTGAAATTCAAAAAACACCAAATATGTTTACAAATGAATGTAATTAAAAATAAAATATTGTGTTTCAGGAGACATTAATAGCATTTCAGGATAAGAAAATAAATTAATTTAAATTCAATGAAATTTGGAAAACCTCAAATGATATTTAAAAATTGCAAACATAAAAATTGTTACATAAATAAAGCGCAATTTGATGAGAATGTATTGTATTGTATTTGTATTGTACTAGCAGTAACCCGATGCGCTTCGCTACACCCCCCATAACGAAATAAAAAGCAGGGAATACGTTTTGTAGAAAACAATTTTTTTTTTGTATAGGAGGTGCCACGCCCATTAGTCTTATCCCGACCATTATTTGGGCATCTACTCACATTAATAACTTATGAAAAGGGGCGTGAAAGGGGGCGTGGCATAAGAAATGTTTATTTCTACCTCGCCTGGAGTATAATGTGTATACAATTTGAAGTAAACCTGTTAAAAATTATATGGGAGCAATTACATAATTTTAAAAAAGTGGGCGTAAATGTAGGCATGGTCGAAAAAAAGTACCCTATTAATTATGCCAGAGTCCCAGTTAAATGCTGTGAAAATTTCAGGAAGATCGGTCCAGAGGTTTGGTCTCCTATAAGGTACAAACAAACAAACAAATAAACAAATAAACAAACACACATTCCATTTTATATATATAGATCGTGTTATTTTGTGTTACCACAAAATCTAATAGAGAGAACTCCGTTTTAATATTGAAAAAAAAAAATTTATTCTCTATGTTTTCCAAATATTGCAATATTTTAACAAAAAATTGAGAGAGCTTTATAGACCAACTCCTGAAATATGCAAAAATCATCTGTTAAGCGGATCAACCCAAAGACAATCTAAAAAATTTCTAAAATATATGGAAGCAGAAGAATGCAGCGTAAGCAGATCTTAACCTTCGCTTTCATAATCCCTACCCGGGTAGAGAAAGCGACTATCATTTGCAAGTAACTGAGCGAGTTTTCATCAAATCTGAAAATGGTGCCGATTCAGTTATTAAATTTTAGACTTAAAGCAGAAAATGCAAAGAGACATAATATTACTGCAGAACTTCTTACTTTTTTTTTAATTTTGTCTTTTTTTCTACGAAAGTTAATATTATCTACCCGGGTAGGTATATCGAAATTTGTATGAACATTTCTTACTTTTCCTAATATAATGTCAAAGAAATGATCTGAAATTTTTGGAAAAACAACACATAATGTAAATAAATTGATTTCCGTTTGTTGAAATTAAAAATTATACAAAACAGAGAGAAAAAGTATACGCAAATTGTGCGAAGATGAAAATGGGCCCATATGACAATCTTCACACTTTGTCTGGGTGAAGCCCGTATGCGCGGGATCTTGCATTTGACACATGCTTGCCGTGTAGCTCTCTTCCTTTTGGAACATCGGGAGCACATGTAACATTCACCTTTTTGTTTGATGCGATCACTTGCATCTCGTTCCGGGACATCATCAGCGTCAAACTCTTCATTTTCGTAGTTCGATACAGAGACTGACTCGCCTGTAATAATAAAAACAAATAAATATTTTTCCACTCAAAAAGGTTCTAAAATATACCTAAAATACATTCAACGCCTGTCTTGATGGCAAACTTCTTGACTGCCATTGGTCTTTGGGCTCGGATCCTAATTTGCGGAATGAAAAGCTCTTCACTCAAGCACTGTATAAATTGTCTACGTCGAGATTTCTTTACCACACTATGTGGACTGTTGGTGACGTATATTTTATGTGTTGCCAGGACCGAGATATCCAACATGTTGTAAAACATCGCTAGGGGCCAACGAGTTGTTCCCCTTTTTGTGGTATATTGGGCATATACCGCTTGTTTTTTTTTTTTTTTTTTTTCAAAGTACCGACGATGGGTATTTTCCAAGTTAGTAGCACCTGGAGCAATGGGAGTGAAGTGAAAAAATTGTCCTTCGTTATATTTCGACCTGTATTTTTGTAGAAAGCAATTAGGTCTTTCACTACCCGCTCGCCTTGGTTTACGTCTCTGGTAATGCTTTATTTTCCAGTATAAATTTGGCCATTAAGTGGATAAAAAGTTATGGGATCGCAAGCCCACCAAATCTTTATTCCATATTTTGCATATTCATATTCCATTAGTGCGGGTTCGATATCCGAACAACTGCTCGTCCACTCATTATTCCCATAAAGCCTGAAATTGACTCTCAGATTGGAGTTAATCATATCGAAAATATCCCTTATCGGTGATACCTTATCGTGAGACTGGCGAGTGGCTCTAGTGACATGGTTGTCAAAATGAATAAAGCGTAAAATGCTTTGGAGACATGGTTGCACGATAAAGAGGAAAAGCATGTTGTTTCCAAAGCTCGCTTAATTTAAGAAACGCTTCCAACTCTTCATCAGTAATTGAAATCCATGTAACAGCCTTTTTAGAAGGATTTTCTGCGTTCCATTCGGCTTTTTTGTTAGAAAACCTACAAATTTGGTCTCTAATGGGCGCACTCATAATACAAAAAAATATATCCACTGCCGATAAATTTTTGGTAATTGGGTTAGGTCCCATAAACAATTGTTCACGAGTTACATTATGGACCCTTTGACGAGCGATATCAGTATTTTGCTTATACCACTTTATACCATCTCTGCTGTTGAAAAATGTTTCGTCATAGGTGGAACCTTGGAACCGCTATTCGTATTTAATTTTTCGCAAACACAAACTTTCACAACAAATATAAAAGACAAATATTCGCATACAAATATGTACAATATTTGCAATTTGTAATTTCAAATATTTGAGTCCTGGCATATAAAATATAATACTATAGAAAAGTTTTCAAAAAATTTTAAATATAAATATTAAAACAAGGCAAACTACACTCAAAAAAATAAGTTAGTAGAAAAAGCAAATTAATTACCTAAAGTATAATTTTTTAATAATATTTATTTTGGCCTTGTTTGACTTTTTTTTCCCATACAAAATTAAGGAAATATTTTTATATATACCCGGGTAGATACTATGTGTCTACGTAAAAAAATTCTTCATGAAAGCGAAGGTTAAATGTACATCGTTGGCAAGCACCTAACTAAATATATACATATGTATATATGGGACATAGTTTATCTGAATCATTAAATTGGAAGAAAATGTAATTATTTTGAAAAAAAATACACAAAAGATTGTCTTCAAAGAGAATATACTGATTGACTTATGAAGAAACTACCACGTGGGATATCTATACATTTTCGCTAAGGTTTTGACCCTGAATAAATAAAACCAAACAAAAGAAAACAAGTAAGAAAATTATAGTCGGTCTAGACCGACTATACGATACCCTATACCATGCGTTTAGAGACCCTATCTCTTAGGCCCAACTAACTGGACATAGAAAATAAGCAAAAACGAAATTTGAATGGGATTTTTATTAATTTCTTTGGCTGCAGATATGAAAAAGTTCATATCGGATGCTATATCTATATAGGGACTTGGTCCAAAAATGGACCGATCCTGATCATGTTTGGTAAAGTCTCTTGTATTTTGCAAAAATATATACAAACAAAATTTGAGAAGAATCAGTGCAATATTTTTGTTTTTTAATAGATTTAAGTGAAGATCGGGAAGCAGCTCTATATGGGGTCAAAGGGATCACTTTTGGACTACTCATTAATGGATGTAATGAACGCATACAAACCCAATTTGAGTAAGATCTATATGACAATTTGGATCTTATGGCAATTTATGTCGATTTCATATGGGTAATTTGTATGGGGGCTAGGTCTGAACATGGACCGATTCTCACCAATTTCAATAGCGTTCATCCCATGGCCGATAAAAGCTTATGTACCAAATTTCATCAAAATACATTCATATTTGCGACCTGCAGTTTGATTACAAGCTTTACATGGACACACAGACGGACGGACGGACGGACGGACGGACGGACATTGTCAAATCAACTCAGAAAGTGATTCTGATTCGATCGGTATAATTAAAGATGGGTCTAGGTCAAATATTTTTGGTTGTTAGAAACAGCAGCACAAAGTCATTATACCCAAACCACATAGTGGTATAGGGTATAACTAAGGCAAACATGTTTATAAATGTAATATTTAAGTTAGAAACATAATCAACCGCCTTTTTAAAAAAGTATCTGTTTTTTTAAGAACCTTTCCTTAAAAAGTATACTTTTTTTTAAAGTTCCTCCTTTTAAATTTTCTAAAAAAAAAGTTTCTTCTTAAAAAAAATCATTAAAAAGCATCTTTGAAAAGAACATTTTCTAAAAAAGTATTTTTTTTAAAGTACTCTTTTTTAAAAAAGTACATTTTTAAAAGTACAACTTTCTTTTTTAAGCAAATTTTCTTAGAAAGTTATCTTTTCTAAAACAAGAATCTTTTATATAAAATAACTTTCTTTTAATAAATTTTTTTTAAAGTACATTTTTTTTAAAGTAATTTTTAGAAAAACACATTTTCCTGGTATATGGCACACCAAAAATTACCAAGATTTTTAGAAACTTTTATTTAGAAATATCGTATAATTTTTATTTCTCAAAA
This sequence comes from Cordilura impudica, assembly GCA_963682025.1. NCBI lineage: Eukaryota > Metazoa > Arthropoda > Insecta > Diptera > Scathophagidae > Cordilura > Cordilura impudica. The sequence goes on from OY821521.1 coordinate 62,381,547, forward strand.
CATTATTCCTTATTGTGGCTATTGGTATTCTATTGTAAAGCATTGAACAATGAATTGCGACCCCATAAAGTATTTGTATTCTTAATCCCTATAACAACTCGAGTCCATATAATGTCCGTATATGTCTGTCTTTTGAAATTATGGTCATTCAACAAAATAAACCATTCGGCCATCACAGTGTCAAGATATGGTCTAAAGTGGGAGATACCTCCAAAAATGCTAAAAAAAAAATCAGTGTATTTGCTGAAGTAAGTTTGGTAGTAAGTTAAACAAATCGTTTGCTTTTTCAAATATTTTGTTTATATTTATTATCAATACTCAAACCGAGGTGGAGAGTGTCAGAGAATCGGCCAAGCCGAATTTAACACTTGTTGAAAACTAATTTTTTTTCTTTATTCCAAAACATCCACTTGTCTTCAACTCTTATCTTCTCATTTCGAACTAATATGCATTTGTTTTTATTAATTGCTTGTATTTCTTTTTTGAGCTGCAGTATTACATTTTTAGTTTCGCCCTTAAGATCCTGCTCAATAAATATGGATCTGCCTGTCAGATTTTTGTAAGCTTCGAAACTTCTTGTATAGAGTATAAAAAATAATGGGAAAAGTGTAATTGATTTCGAAGAAGGAATACAGATTTTTTAAAACTAAGAGTTTAAACTCAAAAAAAAAATAAATAAACTATGAAGTACGTAAAAAACTGTTTTTAAATAATTTATATTCTGGACAAGTGATTTAACATAACTCCAACTAACAGGTTCAAATGTACTTCCCAGAAATTTACAAAGAGACCTGCCGTTGTGAAATTCATGATTATGTAATGACATCTATTTCGCCTTTCTTGTTAATGGAATATTATTGTTTATATTTCATTTTTATTTATTTGTTTTCATTTTTTTTTTTTTTTTTTGGGATTGTTTAGTGATTATTTTTTTTTTTAATTTTCCAAATAAAATCGATACTATGGCAATATATTAAATTGCTGCCTAACAACAAACCCAAATTCAAAACTGTTGTTTTATTTATGAGAAGAATTAGCATCGAAAAAAAAATATCATAAATAATTTATATTTTTCATTATCATTCAGCCGTAAATCTCCACAATATGCCATTATTAAAAAGCAGACAAAATATAGAACTATCTATAGCAAAAATAATAATAAACTGCTTTGCCTTATAATAGAAAATTATTAGGGAGTAGCAGTTTGCATGGACCAAATCGTTCCAAAGGTATGTATTTTTTTTTTTTTTTTGGTTATCACAAATTTATATAAATGTTGTTGAAAATTCACCATTGTGATATGACTACTTAATTTATGAGTACTTAGTTCAATTAAAAATTTGTCATAAACTCTGAAAAATTTCGTCAAAAAATATAACGTCAACGAATAAAATTTCTTCAAGAAAAATTTCACAGAATCAACTAAATTGTTTATTGAAACAACAACTCTGACACTTAGTTGGGAAAACGGTTGTTTACCTTTTGGATGCACAATTTTCAGAGTCTTCAAATTTTCGTATTCTCAGTGTACAAGATTTTTCCTCTTTGGCATATAATTCAAAAATATCTCTATATGAAAAATACCTTAGAAACGCAAATTTTCCTTTATAAAAAAACATTATCAAATCAATGTATAACTTAATATGAAAATCCTCTCACACACCCAAAATCAGAGCTACGATCAGTGTGGTTAAGAATCAGTTAGAAAACTACAGTTTTACTTCTTATTAATCTCGGAAGATATAACTCTGTCAAAAATACCAATCGTTATTTTTAATTTTTTTAGTTAATTTATGCATTTTAACTTTCAATTTCCATAACAAGGCAGGAAGAATTCCGGTATTGTCGTGTATCATTGATCCTCATGTTTTCCAATAATTAGTTCGAGATCACCCATGTTATTTCTAATAAAATAATTATGTAACTAATAGTGCGTTTACATCTAAGAAAAATCTAGTACATACGATATTTCGAGCACAATCTAGTTCATTTTTACTAGATTTCCCATAAAAAACAAAATCGAGCTCGTTACTAGATTTTAGCAAAATCTCACAAAATCTTGTCAAACTTGGGCCCTTCCAAATGATACTACTGTGATTTTAATATTGTAGTAAAAATTACAACGCAGTGACTGAAAAATTGACATTTAAAAACAAAAACAAAAGCAAACAAGGAACCAAAAACAAAAGAAAATAAAATATTAATTACACTGTGCTAGTCGCAAATTGTAACAAGCTGGGCACCCTACCGGTAAAGCTAAATCGCATACGCTGAATTCAATGGCGATAGCCGTTTTTCAAAGTTAGCGCTCATATTCGCGATATTCGTGATTTAAAACTAAATTATATCCGCCAGTGTATTCTATGTCATTATGTTTGTGTGATCATCATAATTTTGTTTGCTAATGATCATAGGCCCTTAAATTTTTACATTTGAAATTTAGTTGGCGATTCTCTTTGTGTCGCATTTGTTTTCGACTTACCACAGTCCCCCTTTGCATCTACATTCTGCCTGTTGAAGTGAAAAAGTTTATTGTTATTGGAAATAAACTGTTACACTTGTATACAGGCAGAATGTAGGCAAAGGGTTGAGTTGAGTTATTGAAATCAGTTTGTTGGAGATAAAAACTGCGGTAAGTAGTCATTTGGCAATTGTTGGTTCTCTTTACACTACATTAAATCAATAAACACTACATAAACATAATTATGTGTTATTAAAATGGAACAACATGTTGATTTTGATAACTTTTGCTACGTTGGCGGAAAACGTACTATTACAGACTCTTGTCGGAAAATCGGCGATGACTTTGCGGAATTATATAACCAATACTTTAATCAGTTAGTTTTTTGTAATGTGGAGTGGGCCCCATCCGTCGTTTGCACTGGATGCTTGTCTATATTAAATAGATGGAAAAAAGGTAAGATTGGTTCTATGCCCTTTGGTGTTCCAATGATTTGGTCGGATCCACAAGTTCATACTTCAGATGAGTGCTATGCGTGCTTAAATAGAAACAAATTACGTACATTTCAGTATACTGAAACAAAATATACCCAATTACCGTTGCCGCACTCGGAAAATATTCCAATTCCCAGAAGACCAAGCATAACAGAGGAATATACGGCACTAACAATACAAACTGAAGGAGGGTCATTAGTATCACAATACCAACCATCCCATGTCACTAACAACTGCAATCATTGAGAAATTACACAAAACCGTTTGGACATTATGGTACGTCGCCTTAAACTATCTCAGCGGCAGTCAATTCTTTTAGCTAAGGAACTGAAACAAGCTAATATTCGAGCGCCTGATATTAAGGTATATGGATCAATCGGTCGTCATCGTCAATTTACAAATTTTTTTAAATCAATTGATAACAACTCGTTGGAATTTTGCATTGACATTCGCGGTTTAATTTTAACAGTGCATCATGAATATAAACCCGAAGATTGGCGATTGAGACTTATTTATCTTTGAAAAAAATTCTCGATGTAGTGAAATACAACGATCATAATTGGAAAATTTGTACTGACTTAAAAGTGATAGCTCTTTTAAGAGGTATGTAAACGGGTTACACTAAAAATATGTGCTTCATGTGTTTATGGGATACCCGATATAGAGGTGATCAGTACGAAAAGCAGGACTGGCCTCAACGTGAAACAGCTAAATTACGAGTGAATAACATTGTTGAAAATCCACTTGTATCAATTGATAAAGTATTGTTACCCCCACTACATATCAAACTAGGGATTGTGAAAAACTTCATTAAGGTGCTTAATCCGACTGAAAAGGCGTTTAACGAGTTAAGTCGCATTTTTCCAAGATTAAGTAATATGAAAAAAATTAAAGAAGGTTTGTGTTAGATTATTCCATACTAATCTGTTAGAAATTTTAATTTATTTTGCGTTTTTTAAAGGAATACTTAATGGACCGGACATCCGTCGCTTGATGAAGGACAAGTTATTTGAAGATGCACTTAGTATTGAAGAGCTTGAGGCACGGAACTCTGTAAAAGGGTTATTGACAATGTGTTAGGTGTTAATCGAGCTAATGATTGGCGTATTTATATAGAAAAAATTATTTCCGCTTTCCACCGTATTAATGTAAAAATGTCTCTTAAAATCCATTTTTTGCATTCTCATGTCAACAAGTTTGCTGAACAATCACCAGCTGAGTCTGACGAACATGGGGAGAGATTCCATTAAGTGACGGCTAGACTTGAATACTGGTACAGTGGTAAAAAGTTGCATTCTCTGTTAGGTAATATTTGCTGGAACTTACAAGAAGAAATGCTTGAAAATTATAAATAAATAATGAATAAAATAAAAAAAAAAATCCGCGAAAAAAATTTTTCCGCGAAAACAATTGACAGAAAATGTATTTAACAAAGTTGTATTGATTAAAATTCAAAAATAATATAAAAAATATAGTTTTCTGGTACTTTATTATTGAAATTTATTGAAAATCGCGAATATCGCGAATATGAGCGCTAACTTTCAAAAACCGCTATCACCATTGAATTCAGCGAACGCGAATTAGCTTTACCAGTAGGGTGCCTGTTACGAAAAAAAATGTCAAATTAGAGCACAGTGTTATTAATAAAAATGGCGATTCTTTAATAAAAAAATTTATAATCTTATAATCTTATAATCTTTTATAATTATATGTTCCCATCAGCTATATAATAATTGTGGAAAATATATTTGTTGCTGTTGTTCAAACAATACATTTAACAAATGCTGATGTGTTTTTTTTTTCGCAAAATTTCTATTTCAGCTTGTGCTTTTGTCATTCTTGATAAGTAATATAATAATAAAATCCGTATTTTTTTTTTCTTTTTTTTTATTAATGAAAATCCTAATGTAACAAGATTTAAAATCTTATAAAACAACATTAGTCATAACAAATTAATTTTCAACAAGAAGAATGTATATAAGTTTAATTTATAATTAAAATTATAAGAATAATATAAAATAAAATAAAATATAAAATATATAAAAATAAAATAAAAATGTAAAAATAAAGTGTAAAAATATCCTGCACAGCAGGTAAAAATTATATAGAAATTAAAATTAAATTAACTAAAGAAATTAAAATGAAGTATTAAAAATCAATTGAGAAACAGTTTAAATAGTTTTTTCTAATATGATGTTGTATTTGATATTTTGTGAAGTTGATTATTTAAAGTATGTAACGAGTTCCAAAGACGTATGCCATTTACAAAAAGGTGTCTTGCGGATATTAGTCTATTGTACAATATTGGTACAAGACAGTTATTACGGTTAGATCTTGTAAATAGTAATCGCTCGAAAAGGTAAACGGGTTCTTTAGTGAAAATAATTTTATGAACCATAAGTAAAGTTCTAAATTTAAGATAGTCTTCAAATGAAATGCCATAAATTTCATTTAGAAAAGCGGAGATACTATCATATTTGCGTAAACCATAAACATATCTAACTACACTTTTAAAGACGCGTGTAAGTTTACCCATGTCTGCACTATCACAACCTGACAACAATTCACAACCATATAAAAGCGTAGGTAAGATAAACGATTTTGCAAGAACAAATCTAATTTTCTGCGGTGTGAAGTACTGAGAAGACCAAAGACTACGGAGAATACTATAAACTGTTCCAGAAGCTTTGTTAATTTGATCATTCCACGTTAGGGTATTATTAAAAATCATTCCAAGGTTTTTAGCATTCGCAACGTAGGGAATATCCACTCCATTAATACTAACTTTCGGAAGACAAGTGGTATCATATATCCTTTTAAAAATAACAAGGCACTGAGATTTTTTCGGATTTAAAGTAAGACAATTCAACGTAGCCCATTCAAATACGTGGTTCAGTTCAGTATTCAGGTTCTGTACACAATTTTCCACATCTCGTACGTTACATGATGTGTATAACTGAACATCGTCAGCGTACATGTGCATTTGGCATGAATTAATTACGCGTGGTAGATCATTTATGTAAATAGAAAACACCCCTACTTAAAGACGCAGAGGTAGACGACTTGTCTTTAGCGACAACTACTTGCTCTCTATTCCGAAGTTAAGAGCTAATCAATTTAGAGGAGGTTTCAGAATAACCAAAAATATGTTTAAGCTTTTTAACAAGAATATCATGGTCCACTGAGTCAAAAGCTTTAGAGTGGTCCAATAAAGTCAAAAAAGCAATATTGCCACTGTCAACGATATAACGAAGATCTTCCGATACATCAATTAAAGTAATGATACACCCTCTGTTCCTGCGAAAACCATATTGCTTAGATGATAAAAGATTATTATTGGATATATGTTCATTCATTTGTTTGCTCATAATTTTTTCGAAAACTTTCGAAAGAAAAGGAAGTACGGAAATTGGCCTGTATTCTTTATTAGATGACGGCAAGGGAATTACTTTTGCCCATTTCCACAAATCAGGGAAAATAGATTATGTAAAAATAGAATTAAAAATATGAGTGATATAGGGCAAAACCTGTGGTAAAATAGCTTTAATAAATATTGGATTCATACCGTCTAGACCAATTGATTTTGACTTTATGGAAAGAAAAGCTTCCAGAACATCCTTCTGGTTAATGCAGGAAAAACTAAATAAAGAATCCAGATTGCAATCTGGTAGATTTGCATAAGAGTCAGAACGAAGAGGAGTTGAGTCATTTGAAGTAAATTGTCTATTCAATTCATTTAGTTCAAAAATGGAAAGATTTACCGATTCACTTTCATCTTTATAACCAATTTTCTTTATCTCTTTCCACATATTTTTAGTATCCATAGCCTCTGAAAATACACGACTATAATAGCGTTGCTTAGCTAACTTTACTTCCCTAGTAACAGATCTACGTAGTGATTTAAAAATTTCATTTGACTGTGTAGTTTTATATCTTTTCCACTTATCGTAAGCAGAATTTCTTTTAACTATTAAATCACAAATATTTTGATTAAACCAAGGCTTAGTAGAAGATTTAACAGTTTTCTTTCTAACCGGTACGTATTTGTCGTATAGGTATGTGGTAGCTTCATAAAAAAAGGATATCTGTTGGTTTAAATCAGGACTACTGTAGATACTGGTCCAATTGATTATATTAATTTCATTTAAAAGAGCATCATAGTTAATATTCTTGTAATCACGAAAAGTAATATGCTGTGGTTTTTCATGTTTAAAATAAGGAAGGTTAAAGGTCATATATATGACGTCATGTTTTGAGAAATTAGGAGAAGAAAACTGTGTCATGCAAAATAACTTTTCTAATATCTGAGACAAAGAACACGTCAATAAGGGTACTACTCATTGAAGTGAAGTGAGTGGGAATAGTAGTGTTTACAGCTATAAGCCCAATCGGTTGGAAAAGTGAAATTAGATCAGAATCAATGAGCAAATTTCCATTTAGGTCTCCAGAAAGAATAATATCACTATAAGATAAACAATTTTCATCTAACATATTAACAACCGGAGAAATATCTAGTGAATCATTAGGCCTATATAAAACACCTATGAGACATTTGCTTACGTCACAAGGAAATTCAATAAATACAAAATCATATTCTTCATCGATATATTTGCAAACAAATCGAGAACGTAATTGTTTCTTGACATACATTGCAACGCCTCCAGCACGTTTACCAGTATTCCTATCAGCTCTAAATAAATCATAGCCGTCTAATTTGACCTGAAAGTTTTTTATCTTATTCGGATTGAACCATGTTTCAGATATACAAATTACATCAATTCCTGAGTTTTCAAAAATGTATCGAAATTCATCATGTTTACAAAAAAGACTTTGAGCATTTAAGTGACAAATTCTTAAACCTTCCTTTTGTTTACCAATTATACGAATCATAGAATGAGTGTTGTATTTGGAACTCGACCGAATATTAGAAGAAGTCATAATAAAGTATTAAGCAAATATCAACATCAAATAAGAAATACTCAAAAAATTTAAAATAAAAAGGCATAATAAAAAGGAGAGATATAAAAAACAAATACAAAAATAAAAATAGGTTATTTTTGCATTTGCATTTTCCTATTGCTCTGAATATTTTTGGTATTTCGTTTATATGATTTATTCAAATCACCTGTTTATTGTTGTGGAAATAAAATCTCACAAAATGTCAAAAAAGTTAGATGTAAACGGTATAGATTTTGAAATAGATTTCAACTAAAATCTACTAGATTTTAATTGATGTAAACTCACTATTTATAAGGGAAATATTCCTTCAGATCATAACTTTTTTAAACGAGATTCTAAATATTTTTTTGCATAAAATTATTTCAACTTAAAAAAAAACCACCCTAACATCTAAATACATAAATGTTTATATTTATCTATATTTATGTTAATATTGAACTCACCTTTCAGATATTGTTCATTACGTGCTATAACTTTTTCAGCATTTTTACGTGCCTGAAAAAACCATTCGGATGTATTACCCAAATAGTGATATTCCATGGCTAAATCTTTAGCGAGTATAGCACCCAAATTGGGTGGTGGCAAACGATACGCAAATGGACAAAACAAACCCGGCTGCGATGGATGCTCATTCCAATCAAAACAATTGCCAGCAGCAAAAATATCATCGTCGAACTCAACCATTGATAATACGGATGCATGCAATAGATTAATATCGGCCTGGGCAGCTGTTGAAGTCATTTTAAAAATTCTGCAATAAAAAATAAATATTTAGAATTGGAAATATGCTGTTATATAGTAAATGGCTATGTTTTTTATGATTTGTAATAAAAAATGGTTGTTATGCTTAAATGGAAGTCTTTGTGTATTACAAATTGATTCGATTTTAAAGCGAGTTGTTATTCAATAGTTGGCATAACTGTGAAAGTCAGTTATTTGCAACACATGAAAATTTACACTTTACACTTTTTGGTACTTGGCTTTCACCTTATACTTTTAACTAAGCTCAATTAAAAACAAGTAAGAAAATTATAGTTGGTCTAGACCGATTATACGATACCCTATACCATGCGTTTAAGTCCAACTTTAAATGTAGAAAATAAGCATAAACCAAATTTGAGTGGCACTGTTATTATTTTTTTTGGGTGCCATATATATATATGGGGACTAGGTCGAAAAATGGACCCTATAGTCGGGTACTATATTAGAGAGGGGGTATCAAGTCCAACTAACTGGATATAGATAACAAGCACAAACCGCATTTGATTGGCATTGTTATTAATTTTTTTGCCTTCGGATGTAAAAAAGGTCATAAAGGATTTTATATTTTTATGGGGACTAGGTCGAAAAAAGGACTTATCCTGACCATATTTGATGAGGTCAAATTTGAGAAATATCTGTGAAATATTTTTGTTTTTGATGTATTTAAGTGACTCCTACAGGGTTTATTCTAGGACTACTGATTTTTAGATGTAATAAACATACACAAACCAAAATTGACCGAAGTCTGCACGAGAATTTGGATTTTATGGCAATTTAAGTCGATCTCATAGGAGTCATTTGTATGGGGACTGTGCTTGAACATGCATCGATTATCCAAGAAGACTTACGTACCAAATTAAGTCAAAATGTATTAATGTTTGCGATCTGTAGTTTGATTACAAGGTTTACACGGACACACAGACGGACGGACGGCCATCGCTAAATCGACTCAGAAAACTATTCTAAGTCGATCGGTATAATAAAAGATGTCAAATGTTTCTGGCAGTTACAAATATCAATACAAACTCATAATACTCTTGTAGAGTAAACGGACTTGGACGAAGCACCCCGAAGAAAGAATAACCTATAAAATGGTGCCTAATGGATTTTCATTATATTTATGCACGGGTTGTTTTGTTTAGGCAATTTACTTTTTATACCCTCCACACCTCAGCGGCAGAGGGTATATATAGTTTTGTCATTCCACATGTAGCATATCGAAATAAATTCCGGAGATCCCCAAACCATATATTTTCTTCATCATTATAACACAGGAAGTTGATTTAGCGATAACCGTCTGTCCGACTGTCCGACTGTCTGTCTGTCTGTGGAAATCACGATCACGCCGTCAATATCAAAGTTAGACCATTCGTTTTTGCACAAAATCGTTTACTGACATCCCAAAGGAGTTGCTATTGAAAATCGTCCAAATCGGTTGAAGGAGTCACGAGATATGAATGAAACTTTGAAAAAACTCTTAAAAAATTGTTTTCAGTGTGTTTGTTGTTTTTCTTAAGATATGTAGTATACGTTGTAATTCTTCTTAATTCTTAAATATTAAAAATTAAAAATAAAAAATTAAAAATTAAAAATTAAAAATAAAAATTAAAAATTAAGAATTAAAAATTAAAAATTAAAAATTAAAAATTAAAAATTAAAAATTAAAAATTAAAAATAAAAAATTAAAAATTAAAAATTAAAAATTAAAAATTAAAAATTAAAAATTAAAAATTAAAAATTAAAAATTAAAAATTAAAAATTAAAAATTAAAAATTAAAAATTAAAAATTAAAAATTAAAAATTAAAAATTAAAAATTAAAAATTAAAAATTAAAAATTAAAAATTAAAAATTAAAAATTAAAAATTAAAAATTAAAAATTAAAAATTAAAAATTAAAAATTAAAAATTAAAAATTAAAAATTAAAAATTAAAAATTAAAAATTAAAAATTAAAAATTAAAAATTAAAAATTAAAAATTAAAAATTAAAAATTAAAAATTAAAAATTAAAAATTAAAAATTAAAAATTAAAAATTAAAAATTAAAAATTAAAAATTAAAAATTAAAAATTAAAAATTAAAAATTAAAAATTAAAAATTAAAAATTAAAAATTAAAAATTAAAAATTAAAAATTAAAAATTAAAAATTAAAAATTAAAAATTAAAAATTAAAAATTAAAAATTAAAAATTAAAAATTAAAAATTAAAAATTAAAAATTAAAAATTAAAAATTAAAAATTAAAAATTAAAAATTAAAAATTAAAAATTAAAAATTAAAAATTAAAAATTAAAAATTAAAAATTAAAAATTAAAAATTAAAAATTAAAAATTAAAAATTAAAAATTAAAAATTAAAAATTAAAAATTAAAAATTAAAAATTAAAAATTAAAAATTAAAAATTAAAAATTAAAAATTAAAAATTAAAAATTAAAAATTAAAAATTAAAAATTAAAAATTAAAAATTAAAAATTAAAAATTAAAAATTAAAAATTAAAAATTAAAAATTAAAAATTAAAAATTAAAAATTAAAAATTAAAAATTAAAAATTAAAAATTAAAAATTAAAAATTAAAAATTAAAAATTAAAAATTAAAAATTAAAAATTAAAAATTAAAAATTAAAAATTAAAAATTAAAAATTAAAAATTAAAAATTAAAAATTAAAAATTAAAAATTAAAAATTAAAAATTAAAAATTAAAAATTAAAAATTAAAAATTAAAAATTAAAAATTAAAAATTAAAAATTAAAAATTAAAAATTAAAAATTAAAAATTAAAAATTAAAAATTAAAAATTAAAAATTAAAAATTAAAAATTAAAAATTAAAAATTAAAAATTAAAAATTAAAAATTAAAAATTAAAAATTAAAAATTAAAAATTAAAAATTAAAAATTAAAAATTAAAAATTAAAAATTAAAAATTAAAAATTAAAAATTAAAAATTAAAAATTAAAAATTAAAAATTAAAAATTAAAAATTAAAAATTAAAAATTAAAAATTAAAAATTAAAAATTAAAAATTAAAAATTAAAAATTAAAAATTAAAAATTAAAAATTAAAAATTAAAAATTAAAAATTAAAAATTAAAAATTAAAAATTAAAAATTAAAAATTAAAAATTAAAAATTAAAAATTAAAAATTAAAAATTAAAAATTAAAAATTAAAAATTAAAAAAAAACTCTTACTTGTTTACGGTGCAATCGAATTTTAAAATGATTCTGAGTCAATCGGTATAATAAAATTTTAATCAAGGTCAAATATTTTTGGTGGTTACAAATATCAGCACAAATCTAGGATACCCTGACCACATAGTGGTATAGGGTACCGCTAATAAAATTATGTATTACTGAACCCGTTGTATCATAAATTCGAACCGGGTTCGCTGACAAAATTATATATCCTATACTATGTATAGCGAATTGAAGCGGAATACCCGGAAAATCTTTTTATAGTAGAAACTAATATTTTTTTTCATGCCTTTGTATAATAATATTTATAATATTTTTAAGTTCTGAAGAACTGTTGAAGTTTAAGTTTTTCACCATTTCTTAGCACAAGGTATTAATACTTTCAAGAAAATTATGACATTTCTTTGTTAAATGAAAGTCTTAAACGTAAGTAAAAATAATGCACCGAGTAATTAAATATTAAAATTCTTAGCAGTAATTAACGTTATTCCTGTAGTTGAGCATTTTGTGTTACCTCCTTTAGTTTTTATTTAATACTTAATGAAGTCCCTTTATAACAAGTTTCAACTTAAATGAAGTTCTGCAGTTGTTTAAGTTGTACTTGTGATAAATTAACCCTCTAAGGAGCAAACAAATTATAATATTTGAATAATTATTTTCTTTTGAGATTCATAAGTAGAATAAAGTGAGATAAACTAAAAACAAAGAAATTATGTTGAGAAGGATGTTGGCTTGCAAAACACTTAAGTTTTCACTTAAAAAAATAATTTCCGTTTATCTGACAAACCTTTCGTATATCGTTACCATTAAAGTATTAAGATTAATTAAGAAAAGTATTTTATATCAAGCATGTTTCGAATGATGATAATTTTTCTTGTGCTGGCAGACTTAAAATTAGTTTATTTTTCTTTTATAATGTCACTATTTAATTTCAAATTTAATTCATTTAGTAAAAGAGAGGAATTAAAGAGTTTGTTAAGAGTTTTGCTGAAATCTTGATTCTATATTCACTTTAATGATATATTCATCTTTTGTGTCAATAATATTAAGATTCACTTAAGACTTCATAGACAAAGTAACTTGTGAATATAAAATACACAGACAGATAGCAAAACAAATGTGTAAAAAATATCTGTAGATTACGTTAGGAGATATTTGGAATCGCCAAGCCATTAAACATCACCAACATGACCATTAGTACGAAGAAGTATAGGAAAAAATGCTTGATTTATCATTAGCAACAGGCATTAATGCTGAAGCTTGAGGATGACTGTTGTATAGTGGACGTATGCTCGCATTGATGTTGATGTTGGTTTAATGGTTTGATGGTTTTAGTATGGTCAAGTCTCTTTTCGTTGTCTGTGCCACAATCTTTTGAAACACAGGCACTCCCAAGTAACATCAAAATAATTTTTCATCACCAAACTACAATGGGCCAGTTCTGCTTTTAATGTGTTTGTGACGAATCATTTATTTGCGGTACAAGAACAAATTTGAGATATTTAAATCATTTCAGGAGTTAAACTAAATTATTGATAACATAAAAGAATCATAGAGATTGAAAAATATATTCTATAGTAAAAATAGTTTAGATTACAAAAATTTTCTTAAAACGAAAAATTTCGAGTAAGCAAAATTTTTATTAAAGACTTCCCTTTTTTGGAAAAGTACTTTTCTTAAAAAAGTAGTTTTTTTGAAAAAGTACCTTTTGTGAAAAAAGAACCATTTGTTAAAAAAGTACCTTATCCTAGTAAAGTATATTTTCTGAAAAAAATAAATTTTCTGAAAAAGATAAAAATAATCTTTTCTTAAAAAAGTACAATTTCTCAGAAAAGTACTTTTCCTTTTAGAAGTTCCATTCCTAAATAACACGTTGTCCTATAAATTAACATTGCATTACAAGTACAGTTTCTTAAAATAGCACCTTTTCTTACAAAAACACTTTTATTAAAAAAGGTATACATTTTTAAAAAAAATAATGTGTTTCTAAAAAGGTAAATTTTTTTAAAAAAGCACTTTTTATAAGGAAGTAAATTTTCTTGATAAGGCAGTTTCTTTAAAAATAAAGTACTTCTCTGAAAAAAAAATTTCATAAAAAAAATCTTTTCTTAAAAAAGTACATTTCCCTAAATTGGTACATTTTCCTAAATAAATTTTTTAAAAAAGACAATGTTCTCAAAAACAGTTTTTCTTGAAAAAGTAAGTTTTCTTAAAAAAGAACAGTTTCTTAAAAAAGTACCTTTCCTTAAAAGAGTACCTCTTGCTACAAAAGTACTTTTTATTAAACAGACCCTTTTGTTAATCAAGTACTTTTTGGGAAAAAAGTAGCTCTTCGGAAAAATTAAAAGTTTCTCTAAAAGTACCTTTTTCGAAAAAATTACCTGCTCTGAAAAATTTGAGTAAAATATACCTTTTCAGAAAAAAAAGAAAGAAATTTTAGTGTGCCATTTGTAAAAAACTAAGTTTTCCCAAAAAGTAAACTTTCTTTAAAAAAAATGTTTTCTTAAAAAATACTTTTTCATAAAGTGACATTGCTTAGAAAAATAAGTACCTTTACTTAAGAAAGTACCTCTTTTAAATAAGTAATTTTTCTTAAAAGAGGCCATCTTCATAACCCTATAATTAGTAAGTCTCCCGTTGGCCTTAAAATAGAGAAAATATCCGCTGTGAACCAAGTTTCAGATCGAACGGCTGTGGGGATATGGGGTTTAAATCACTTCGTGACTGTGCGCGACTATGCGTGACTGTGTGTGACTATCTTAAAATTAATCTTCGGCCACAATAAGTGTACGGACAAAGCTTCAGATCGATCGGATGAGGGGAAGTGAGGTTTTAATCTCTCTGTTACTGTGCATACAATTCATGACTGTGGGTGACTGTGTCAAAGTTAGTCTTTTTTCACAGCAAGGCTATCGACCAAGTTTCAGATCGATCGGATAAGGGGAAATGGGATTTAATTCACTCAGTGACTGTGCGTGACTACCCGAAAATGTTTCTATGGTCACAACAAGAGTATGAGCCAAGTTTCAGATCAATTGGATGAGGGGGAATGGGTTTGCCCCATGACAGACATACAGACAGAGAGTATGAATTAAAGAAAGAGTTTAAGAATACACAATTCATCAAAACTCATTAGCGATGTCTTCCGTAGGAACCTTTTCACTAAACCACGTACTAAACGTCATTAGACCTCAATAAAATGTAAACTATTGCTCATATCGTTCCATAGCCAGCTTTAATCGATTCAGAGCACTTTTTTATTTGAATACATCTACAGTTCGCGTTTTCAACTCATACAATATTAACGAGTTGTGAGAATTTGAAAAACAAAAGGTTAACCAGGGACCTTCTCGCAAACAGAAGAGTTAAAAATAACCTTTTCCGGAAAAAGTAATTTTTTTTAAAGAAAATTTTCTTCATTAAAATGCTTTTTTTTAAAGGATTTTATCTGAAAAAATGACATTTTCTTGGAAAAGTTGCCTTTCCGAAAAAGTATTTTTTCACAAAAAAGTGTCTCCTCATAAAAAAGTACCTTTTCATAAGCCATTATAAGTACCATCTTAAAAACGTATATTTTCTAAAAAAGATGCTTCCTAAAATGAGAATATTTTCTTAAAAAAATAATTTTTCAAAAAGTACTTTCTGCTGAAAAAGTACTTTTTCTTAAAACGTATATATTCTCTGAAATAGGCTCTTCCGAAAACATTACATTTTCCTAAAAAAGAAACATTTGTAAAAATTCACCTTTTGTTAAAAAAAAGTAGATTTTATGAAAAAATACCCTTTCTTAAAAAAGTACTAATTCTAAAAATATTTTCCAAAAAAAATCCACTTATTCTAATTTAATGATATTTCCTTAGTAAATAAAATTTTTATAAAAAAGCAACTACCGGTTCTTAGAAAAGTATTTTGCAACGGGCGAATTATTCGCTTTACAAGTAAAAATTACTCTTAGAATTGAGTCATTTTTACACTGCGTGAAAGAGGTTTTAAGGCTGGTTGCTGGTCTTTAAAATGAAATAAAACTAAAAAATTAATACTTGTTTATGTTTTTTATTCAATGTGGTATTTTCCGGCTTTAATACACTCTTACAGCGATTTATTAGTAAATCGAATGCCTGTTCTCAATCATTTGAAATGTCCTGCAAAGCACGCTTCGAAGCTTCTTGCATGGTCGAAATATACTCCAAATAACACAATTTTAATTTAATTTTAAGTTTTGGGAATATAGAGTGGCACAGGGTGCCAAATCAAGTGAATACAATGGATGGTTCAAAACAAAAACGTTTTTATTGTCAGAAATCGAGAACAATAAGGGAGGTGTGGCTGGGTGCATTGCCGTGTAACAAACAAATTTACTACACACTTTCGTTTTGCCCAAATCTTCATACAGGACGGGTTTAATTGTTTTTTCCATTTATTGTCAATGATGTACAACGATCGTTGTTACGAATTTTTTTTTTACACTGATCATCTTCTATCGTATCTTGTCTGTCCAATGAATGTTTGTGCTGCACAAAAACATTTAATCTACATAAACAACAGTGACCGTAAACTTTTTTTCATGTTATATTATATGTCAATATATTATATTATAGGACCTGCTGCGTCATGGTTGGCATGCTGTACAATTTTACAATTTAACATGCAATTTTTATAAGAATGCTTTAACTTGTCGGTATTTATTTTTTTTATAAAAGAACTAAAAAAAAATTCATATCGTTTCAGAAAAAAAAAATCCGCGTAAAATTCCACAAAATTCTGCCAACCATATAACATTGATATTTTCCAACATGCTGCGCACATTTTTTGAAAAGAATAAAGTGTGAAAATTTCATGAGTTGAGAAACGAAACTGTAGTAAGATAACAATAAACCCTGTAGGGGCTTTAATAAACCAACACGATATGAAATTTTTTCTATAGACGACGAAAACAAAAATGTTTTTTGAAAGAACGGCTTTAATACATTCTCTTTTTGTAACAATTTCTGTGAAATGTGTGAGATACACGAATTAACAAAAATGTGTTGCCCACTATCATAGAAGGTTGTTGTTCAGCTTTAATTTTTCAATCCATGAACATACAAAATCATAAGATAGCAGATGGATATGAATTAGGAAACGTATATACATTAGTTTTCTACATAAGAGGTTTCCACACCCGTACTAAACTGATGAATATTTGGCTGTTTTGCGTTATTACGGTTATATCTAAATTGTAGTTTGACGGCAGATTGATTTTCCTCCAAACGTTCAATAACATTAATTACTTTGTAGGGGTCCCATAGCAATAAATAAAAGGTCAAAGTCACAAATTTTATTGAATTTAATATTTTATTTGTAACTCTGAATTCCTACAGAAATATGTATATGTAGTAGCAAATATCAAAGATTGCCATTACATGTTTTTATTTATATTTGTATATTTATTTATTACTAGCAGATTCCAGTGCTCGAAATTCGAGTGCAAGTTCTAGGAAATTTTATTTTATCATTTAATAAAGACCCTGAAGAAAACAAACTCAACACGTTAACAAATTTAATAAACACACACATAGCATTCTATAACACTGTATATAACAAATTAAGGTTAGCAAAAGTTAGGTCTATTCTGAGAGTGAGGGGTGAAAATAGAGGCTAAATTAGAAGACCCGTATCGCGGCGTTTGTTTATGTTAGTTCGATTTTTTTTTTTTAATCGACCTTCGAACTTTGCAGTCAAATGCCGATTTTCAGCATATTGTTTATATAGTTTTTTGGCTATAGCTCGTCGACTAATTGATATTTTTTCAATGCGTTAAAGCCAAATTATTGCTAGAGACCTGTGCAACAATTAAAATTTGAAAATTTTTGTGGTGCTTATAAAGCAAAATGTTGGAAAAATTAT
Source organism: Cordilura impudica (assembly GCA_963682025.1). NCBI lineage: Eukaryota > Metazoa > Arthropoda > Insecta > Diptera > Scathophagidae > Cordilura > Cordilura impudica. The sequence continues at coordinate 62,399,289 of OY821521.1, forward strand.
TTTTTTTTCATGCTTTTTGAAAATATTTTCCACAAAACTAAGTCTTTTTTGCTTTCTGTTTGATCTATAATATGCTTCTCAGTTTCTTCAATAAATTTCATTTGAAAAGAAAACAATCATAATACAAAACTTGCGTTTTCCAGCTTAATATTAATTTACTTCTCATTTTTTATGTACCAAAATTATTCAGTGTTGGTTTTGAAGAAACATTGTAAAAGAAATTATAAAAATTGGAAAAAAAAAACATATTTTTGAAATGTTAGTTATGAAAAGTTTTAAGTAAAAAATACTAAATAAATTAAATTAATGATTTGGCCAGTTGCCGTTCAGCAGGCGGCTGTGGATCGACATCACTGCTCTCTCTAATATCTTGGTCATCGTCATCATCATCAGAAAGGTCGATAATTTCATCCAACAGATATTCTGGAATTTCATCTTTTGTCTTCCCCTTCTTCCTCTTTTTCCTCGTCTTCCTCTTCTTCAAAGGTGTTTTTATATCACCAACAAATTTCAGCGAGTATTGCATCTGGAGATTTCTTTCCTCTGTACCTGACACCAAAATAGTTTTCAATCGTTAACAGGTTTAAATTGTGCACTCTGACAAAGATATTAGAAAAATCTAGGAATTCAAAATATGCACACCCTATAGTTACCTTATTTCAAATGGAAGCGCAGTTTACTGATAACGTTCGCCTTGCTCATCAGATTCAGTTGGCAACTGTTGAGCGAGTTGATCAAGATGCTGATGCAAGAGATGAATTTTGTACGACATATTAACCCCAATTTCATCGAAAGCGGCCAACATGTTTGGAACAGATTGCCTGTATTTGTCTTTGCGTTCTTTACCCAAAAGTCCTTTAATGACTGCTTTCAATGCGAGCCATGCATTTAATTCTCGGTCTGTCAGAACTTGGTCAAAAGCTTGACGACTCATTAGTTTCCGTATGTCGGGACCATTAACAACCCCTTCCTGAATTTTGGCGTTACTTAGTCTTGGGAAAATGTCCACAAACATTACAAAAATGGTCCATTTTACATTTTGGTTCCGATATTTTTAATACAATATATATTATACAATGTTTTTTTTGTTATTTTTATGAAACCGATACACGTAACTTAAATCATCACAAAATGAAATAAGTTCCAAAAAAATTAATAGCGAATTTTATCACGATCGAGCGAAAATTAAAAGACATCTGCTTCGGCTGAGTTTCGAGTCTTAACTGAACCTTCATTTTGGAAATTAGTTCGCTTGTACGAAATAAAAAAAAATCGCTACCTGTTCGGTGGTTGAAAACAAAAAAAGTTGTTTTACTATTTCCTAATTCTTGGAACTTCCCTTTTTAATTACTTCTTCCTAAATCGCTATTTATTTAATGGTTTTGAAAGTTTTAACGCAAATTATCGACTAAGACCATTTTCTATTCGAATGAAATTTATTGAAGAAACTGAGAAGCATATTATAGATCAAACAGAAAGCAAAAAAGGCTTAGTTTTGTGGAAAATATTTTCAAAAAGCATGAAAAAAAATAATTTTTCCAACATTTTGCTTCATAAGCACCACAAAAATTTTCTAAATAAATTTTTTAAAAAATTTTTATTGTTGCAGAGGTCTCTAGCAATAACTTGGCTTTTACAGATTGAAAAAATATCAATCAGTCGACCAGTTATAGCCAAAAAACCATATAAACAATATGCTGAAAATCGGCATTTGACTGCAAAGTTCGAAGGTCGATTAAAAAAAATTCGAACTAACATACACAAACGCCGCGATACGAGTCTTCTAATTTAGCCTCTATTTTCACCCCGCACTCTCAGAATCGACCTAACTTTTGCTAACCTGAATTTGTTCCACAGTGTAATTTTATGTATGTGTTAGTAGCAACTTTAAAGGATAATAACTCAAAAAAAAATGTTCCAGACGATGAAAATCTGTAAATCTGGGTAGCAGCTAAAAACAAATACCTTTCAAATGAAAAATTTTTTTGTCAAAATTGGAGTAAAAATGTGAGACTTACATCGGTCACAAGAAATCGCCTTGCCTATTAATATTATAGATGTCAATGAAATAAATCCTTATAGACCTTTATAAATTATATAATTACATATGTACATTAGGGCTATAACTTTCTAACATTTTTTGAAAATGTCAAAATTGGCACTTAGTCGAATAAGCCATTGAAAATTATAAAGTAATACGCTTTTGCTTTTTCGCCGGCGTTAAAAAAGTTCACGCACAATGAGCGATGAAGTTTAAAATTTGTATTTGTATGCAATAAGATGGCATTGAAATTTATTTAAATATTTTGGATTTAATATTAAGGCACGTAATGGGTGAATTGCTTGGAGGAAAAATTTCGTCCCCCGAAATATGTTACAATTTTATACCAAAATTAATCAACAATTACAACGAACTCAAGCAAAGCTGTACCCAAAATAAAGAAAAAATTTACACCAAAGAAAAAATTTCTATTTATAGAATTTAAAGCTATTCCACTGATCAGCAATGCACGACGGAATTCGAGGGCCATCCTTGCACTTTTAGCATTTATACTAATACCAAGACATCAGTCTGAGTTATACCCAATTTGTGAGCTTATTTGCGGTCAATGGTGCGACATACGTTTCTCAGGTCACCGATTTCGCGAAGATAACTTTCAACTTTTAAACCAGCCATTAGCAAGATTCAAAAAAGCCTAGAAATTCATTCTTAAATATTGGATACAACATGGTTCTTTAATCAAAATTCCTCAAAGGAGTAATATTTGTGCAGAACGTGCAATAAAAACTATAGAGAATTTTGCAAATCTATAGATAATATTACTTTAAACTAAAAATTATTATTCTACAATAATCAGCCCAATTACGAATATTCTCAAGGAGTTTCTTTCTCACGGAAAATACTTTTCTCGAGGAAAAAGCCTCCAATTATAAATTCCGCGTTAACAAAAAAATTATTAAGTGGCATCATCGATTTCGAAGCCAGTTGTTTTGCTTACTGACAATTAATTTTGTATTTTTTTTTTTTGTGTGCAAACGAAAATAAATTTATTTTAAAGAAAAATTAAATAAAAAAACGAATAGCACAGCTATGATGCGAGCACTTGTGGGGAAAATTGGTGTTGCAGAATAACAAGAAGGAAATAGTTAGAGGATTGCTGGAAGTCAATTGCGGGCTGTATCTATGAAAAACGCAATCAATGCGTCAACTGGCTTTCATTAATGTTAACAAAAGTTGAAATTGGGCTTTATTTGTGGTCTTCAAAAATAACAAAAATTAACAAAATTGATTAAAAGAAGTCATTAAATTATTATTGATCTTACTCGTTTTTACTTTATTTTGTCTGACAGTGTATATCGATGGCATAATGTAGAAGGGATGTAAATCAAATTTGCTTTCTTTACATGGGAAGGAAAAAATTTATTAGACTTAACTTTTCATTATATCATAGCTACTTAGTGGTATAGGGTATAATGACTTTGTGCTGATGTTTGCAGCTACCAAAATATTTAATCTAGACCCACATTGTATTACACCAATCGACTCAGAATCACTCGCCTCCGATGTCCGCCTGTCCGAGTGTCCGTCTGTGTCTGTGTAAAACTTGTAATCAAACTACAGGTTGCAAATATTAATATATTTTGATGAAATTTCATATCTGGGCTTCTATCAACCACAGGACGAACTCTGTTGAAATTGGCAAAAATGGATACATATTCGGACCTAGTCCCCGTTCCAATGTTCCCTATGAGAGCGAACCAAATTATAATATAGATCTCTTTATGTGTGTTTATTACATCCATTAATCAGTGGTCCAAAAACAAAACCTATAGGACGTAAACCTATCGAAAACAAAAATATTGCACAGATTTTTAAAATTCGTGTTATATTAGTTTTTGAAAAAAGTGACTTCTCCAGACATGGTACGGATCGGTTCATTTTTCAAACTAGTCCACATACAAAAATTGCATCCGATATGAACTTTCTGAGATCTGCAGGCAAAATACTAATAAAACTTCCACTCAGATTTAGTTTATGCTTAGTTGGACTTAAGGCAAATTCTCTAAACGCATGGTATAGGTTATCGGTCTAAACCGACTACAATTTTCTTACTTTTTTTTTTTAAAGTAAACATAAATGAAAATTTTAAAAGTACCAGTTTTACAATTTTCGCCGTTTTTGCCCCTAAAGTCTCGAATTAAAAAATATTTTATTATTGTCCGACGTTTGCGTCTCTGGTGGTATATGAGATACAGAGAGGTACCCTGTTACACATAAGGCCATTTTTACCCACTTAACATCCGAATATCCGAAAGTTTTCCACCCATCTGATGTTTATATCTCTAGTGGAACCCACAAACTATATTTTATATTCGTTTGTTTTGTTACCCCACTTTTGCCATTTTGATGGTAGAATTACCAATAAATTTATCCTTGACTGATGTCCAAGGATTCGGTGGAGTCTGTATACCAAAATGTATATATATAGATTAGTATGTTAAGAAGATACAGAAAGGTACCATTCTAGGTATATAGCTTGGTTATAGTCAGTCTAGACAAATAAAAAATTAGAAATAACAAGTAAGAAAATTATAGTCGGTCTAGACCAACTATATGATATCCTATACCATGTGTTTAGAGACCCTATCTCATAGGCCCAAATAACTGGACATAGAAAATTAGCATAAACCAAATTTGAGTGGGATTATTATTAATTTTTTTGGCTGCAGATATGAAAAAGTTCATATCGGATGCTATATCTATAAAGGGACTAGGTCCAAAAATGGACCGATCCTGATCATGTTTGGTAAAGTCTCTTGTATTTTGCAAAAATATATACAAACAAAATTTGAGAAGAATCAGTGCAATATTTTTCTTTTTTGATAGATTTAAGTGAAGATCGAGAAGCAGCTCTATATGGGGCCTATGACTAAGAGTTGTCCCATAGGGATCATATTTGGACTACTCATTAATAAATGTAATAAACGCATACAAACCCAATTTGAGTAAGATCTATATGACAATTTGGATCTTATGGCAATTCATGTGGATTTCATAGGGGTAATTTGTATGGGGCGAGGTCTGAACACGGACCGATTCTCACCAATTTCAATAGCGTTCATTCTATGACCGACAAAAGCTTATATGCCAAATTTCATCAAAATATATTCATATTTGCGACTTGCAGTTTGATTACTAGGTTTACATGGACACACACACAGACGGACGGACGGACATCATTATATCGAATCAGTTAGTAATTCTGATTCGATCGGTATAATAAGAGATGGGTTTAGGTCAAATGTTTTTGGTAGTTACAAACAGCAGCACAAAGTCATTATACCCAAACCACATAATGGTATAGGGTATAAAAATTATAATCCCGAGCTAATATTTGGACTTTACATAGGTTTCATACCACATACTCTCTAAATGATGCAACAAGATTTTGGCCCATACCCATATAAGAACCAGTTGTCGAAGGAACTAAAACCACGAGACCATCATAGGAGTCGTTTTTCGCGGATTGGGCTATAGAGCAGTTGGAAACTGTCCTGGCGTTCAGGTATAAGGCTCACTTTTGACTTAGCGGGTTTGCTAATAAACAAAATTACCGCATATGGACTGAGACCAATCCACAACTGACCCTACCAATTCCAAACTCACCATATTGTGCGATATACACACTGGTGGCATCATCGGATCTTGATAATTCTTTGTTTGAAAATATATGTGACATTGATCCGGCCGAGATGTGGTTTCAACTTGCACAGTGTGCGATTTTGAAAATATAGCGTGACAAAAAAAAACGCCCTTAAATTTAAATTAAATTGCTCTAAAATAAAAGATAGTGTAGAAGACAAAACATTTACCTAATATAGTGTAAAAAGATGCCAGGGTTATTCAGCTAGACACTTTACAATTACAAGTTTCGATATGTTCTGTTCAAATGGTAATGCCAGTAGTATCTAAGCGCTCGTTAAAATAAACATTTGTAATCCGTTTTTGTGACGTGAATATTTATTAGCAAGGTTTGTAGTTCGTTTATTAATACAATTAATACAGCAGAAGTTCGAGCGCAAACTCAAGGAAACTTTATATTTCATTTCATAAATAACTTTATAAGAGTCTAAAGTTATGCTAATCAATTTTAGCCAACACATAAGGTATATAAATGGGTTTGTTAATAAATCATTTTAATGGATCCTAAAGGTATACTAATCAATTTTAGCCAATTCAATGCGACACAGGGCTTTTGATATTTATAATAAACACACGCACAGTATGTATTATGTATGGGTTAGTAGCAAATTTAAATAAGCATTACTCCAAAAATGTCCCAGACGGTGCGAAGCCAAACGGTGGACAGCTAAAAAACAATACTTTTCAAATGAGGTATGCTTGGCCAAAATCAGTTACTAACTACAATTTTTGTATCAGTCACAAGAAATCGCCTTGCCTATTAATATTAGTGATATGACGTTTAAGTTCGTTATTGCATAATAACTAGCTGAACCGGCAAATGTTATTTTGCCATATAACTTATTTCTAGTGAATATTTTTATTGTTAGTTTGAAAAATAACGAATTTATTGTAAGTTGGTAGGAGTGGGATTATTGAATGGTGGGACCGCCGATGAAAAAAATAAAAAACACCAAACATATTCAATGTTAGATCTCTCAAAAGATAAACATAAAGTAAAAAAAGTAATATATTTTTTATCCTAAAGTGTGAAATTATATCAACATTCATGTGGCAATTTCTGTGTTTCGCGATTTACGGTTTTGGTTACTCTTGCTTTTAGTGGTTTTTGTAGTTGGACGATCCTGCTCATATTTTCAACGACCAATCAGATTGATAAATTATGTACTTGTCAAAAATCTCCAGACTAATCATATCCCGTCCATTTCTTGTCAGACTACTCAGATTAATATATGAATGGACTAGTACAAAGTGTAAAGCCTTTTTCTATTATAGTAGTCTATATTATACTTTTATACTATATTATATTAGCGTGGCCCTTAATAAAAAAAGTGTTCAAACTGTCGGTCTCAACCCCTAGAAATATGCGAATAGCAAAAAAACTGAGAAATACAATGTTTTGAGCCAATCAGAAAACGTTTAGTCGTGGCGCAAAGCGATTGAAAATTTCAAGTGTGTTTATATGGGGAAAATATGACTTTTTTTCAGATTTTACGAAAATTTCGTTCTATAGTTTACCTTTTCCGACAAGCTGTTATACAATTCAGGATCAGTATTAAATTATCCCTTCAAAAGGCTATAAAATTTCAAAATCGAATAAAACCTCGCCAAGAAATAGCAAATGCCCCAGACCACTTTTGTGCCAAAAAAAAAACTAGGTCATGAAATTTGATGGCATTTTTTTCAACTTTTAGAAATTGATTAAAGCCATCATTCTTTTTTGGTCTCTATACCTATAGGTACTCAGATATGAAGTATTGTTTTATTACCACGTTGCTAACCTATTGCGAATTGCGACCGAAGATTGGAAATTTTTTTGATAAAATTTTTAAAACTCCTTTTTCAAGTTTAAAAAACTTTCTTAAACAAAATTTAAAAAAATTAATCTATCACTTTCAGCTTTAATTAAATACATGTTGCAGATTAACTGTTTGAATTTTTAAGTAAATCCCTCTGCCAGAATTTTTTTGACAAGGATTTTATTTTTGCGGATTTCGAGAAAAATTGGATTTTTGTGAAACATTCTGTAAATGTACTCTTTCAAAATACTTTGTATCAAAAATTCATAACTTTTTAACTTTTAAATGTTATATTTTATCTTAATAGCCTAGGGTTTCGGAAAAAAATAACATGACTCCATTAGCCCTTTCGGAATTGGGGTCACATATGACCCCAAGCTAATAAAAGACAATTTATTCAAAAAATTCAAATATTTTGTAAGTGCTTAGGATTAATTTTTCCAAAAATCGAAAATTTAAGGGGGAAAAACGGCCAAAAATGACAAAAATTGTACCTTTCTGCATTTTTTTTATCACATATCTTTGATATACACACTCCACCGAATACGTGGGCATCAGTCCAGAATGAATTTATTGGTAATTCTAACGTCTAGGGAGGAAAAAGGGGAAAAATTCTACATTTGGTATTTTCTTGACAAATGAATATAAAATATTGTTTGTGGATGGAAACATCAAATGAGACGAAATCTTTTGAAAATTTGGATTTCAAAACGGAGTAAAAACGGCCCGAAAATGTAAGAGTGTACCTTTTTGTATCTTTTTTACAAAGTAATTTAGGAATATGAAATTTTATATGTAGATTCTACCAAAACACAAACATCGGAGAAGAATAAAATTTGTTTCAATTCGAGCCTTAAGGGAACAACTGATAATTTTCAACTAGTAAATTTTCATTTGAAAGTACATTTTCTTACGAAAATAAGTAAGAAATTTATAGTCGGTATAGACCGATACCCTATACCATGCATTTTTATTTGATAGGTTTAAGTGAATTGTCCTATATGGTTTATTTTTGGTCTACGGATTAATGGATGTAAAAACGCACAAAAACCCAATTCGGCTGAGATCTGTTTCATAATTTGAATCTTATGGCAAGTTAAGTCGATATCATAGGGGTCATTTGAATAGAGAGTAGGTCTGAACATGCGCCCATTTTCACAAATTTCAATTGTGTTTTTCCTATGGCTTGATAAATAAAGTAATATTAATTTGAATAATTTTCGAACCTATAATGAATAAAAAAGGGGTACTGAAATGGAGTAGGTGGCAATACATTTTAAACTTTTACCAAATTGTAAATTTACCAATTTTGTTTTTTAATAATTTCGCGCTTAGTAATAAAATTATGTATTTTTTTGCAAAATCACTATTTGATGTGTTGTATATTGGAAGTTAACACATTTATTTAAAAAAAAAAAAAAAATAAATAGATAAACGAAAAAGAAATATTTTTTTTTACAGGTGCCAAAACAGTGGAAACTTTTAAACTTCTTTACCAGAATTGATTAAAATAATAAAAATAGAAGAACAAGTGAAAGAAACTATAAAAAAATCTTTGCCTTTATTTAAATATAGATTCTGATATTTTCTTTCCATTATTATAAAATAATGGCAAGAATAAAGTTTTATGACGAGCTGTGAACCAGAATGATTTTAGTGATGGTAGTAAGCAAAAGAATATTTATGACTAATCTTGCTAAAAAACGCATGAACTGGAATTCGACTACTGATGGCGAATAGTGTTGACAAAAAAGTTGAATATGTAAATGGCCGCAAAACGGCTACACGCTACGGGGGTTTTACTAAAATAAATTTATGCAATCGTTCAGTACAGGAATCATCTACCCCCCAAAGCCATGTGTTATTGTATAGTAAAGGTTTCCATTGTTTTGTCAACAGCATAAAAATTAATACTTTTAAGTTTTGTTAATTTTTTTTGAACTTATGTTAATATTTCTCTTTTGTTAAATAAATAAAGCATACAAATGTTTAAATTAATAAAATTGTTTTTAATTTAATGATAACATTTTTTGGTATTGACCGTCCAAGTCGTCAAAAATATATTTTGTTAAAAGTTTCCATCGTATTGTAACTCATACCATATTCCTTATTGTTTTTAAATATTATTTTGGCTTAAATAATTGATATAATAATTACGCTAACAACGTAGCGGGTATACTGCTAGTGATATTATATATTTACTTTGTATGGGTGATGTCACGCCCACTGCTTCGATCACGACCGTTATTTGTTCGACTAATCACATGAATAACTTATGGCTTAATCAAAGGCTAAAGGTTCTCGCCATTACAGAACTCCAGATATATATATTTAATATTAATATTTAGTATTTACTTTGTATGTGGGCTGCCAGGTCCATTGGTCCGATTCCAACCACTTATTGTTCGACTACTCACATTTATAATAGATAACCTCAGACAAAGGTGGAAAGCTCTCTTCCGCCAATTTTCGGCATGGCTACTAACGTTAATAATAGATGGCTTCACACAAATTTGCAAAGCTCTCCCTGTCATAGCACTCAATACATATTATATTAACAATTCACTTTTATGGAAGGTGCCACCACCATTGGTCCGATCCCACCCATCTTTGGTCCGACTAGTCATATTAATAATGCATAACCTCAGACAAAGCTGTCGCTGTCATAGTACTCGATATATATGACATTTAATATTTACTTTGTATGTGACGTACCGCGCCCACTTATCCGATCCCGCCCATTTTCTTCATGGCTACTAACATTAATAAGAGATGCCTTCACACAAATTTGCAAAGCTCTCCCTGTCAGCACTCAATATTTATTATATAAAAAATTCACTTCGTATGGGGGTTCCACGCCCATTAGTCCGATCCCACCCATTTTTTGTCCGACTACTCACATTAATAACACAGTACAACATTTTTCATCTCATTGATTTGGCACTCAATTCTGAGAATTGCAACTGAAAGTGGCCCGAAAAGCAAGAACTTCTGCATCACTTGTTTTGTCGAGTTGGCTGCAATCAAAATTTAATGGCCATACGAAGTGTGTATTTTTATCACTTTTTGTATATTTTAACGCGGTTATAACTCGGTAACCGTACGGAATATCTCTTTTGTGTCTTAAACAAAAAAGTAGATATTGAATAGGAGAAAAACAGGGGAACAAACCTGCCCGACAAAAGTGCATCCAGTGCCTTAAAACTCGCAAATATGCCCATTTCCCCCCATTTTTTCCCCATTTTCACCTTTTTTGCTAAATAACTGCATTATAAATCCACAAATATGCTGTTTTTTCTTTATGAACTTTATTTTGCATGAAGATAAAAATTTCGATTCATAATAGCTGTATTCTTACACAGGAAATATGAGATTTTTATTTGTTATCTATGCATGTAAACAAAATTTAGAAGATTTTCAATTATTGTCAATATCCATCACAATATCCATCCTCGTTGAAGTTGACGCTTGTGGTTCTGAGGATCTTGTTTTCTTCGTAAATTGTTCATATTCATGGTCTGATTATGCATCATCATCCGAATTAGACATAATATTCAAAGGCATATTTTCTTCATCTTCGGTACTTTCATCTTCAAACTGCACACACAGAAAAAATATTTACCATCGAATTGTTCTAAAGTGGAGCAACTGTATTTTCGGTTGTATCAACAAAAATTTAATATCATCTGCAAATTTTCTATTATGATATAATATTTACTGTTAAGGCAATAGAATTATAATCATCGTGAACCCGAAAAACGGTTACTAGCATTACAGCAATTCTGTTGGTAATAAATTCGGTAGTCACAATGAATCTGTTTTCTGTGTGCATAATTTTAGAACTCCATCAACAAACCCCCGCATGCAATGCATCTAATTTTTTTTGCCTTTGAATCGCTTTTCCATTGGCATGGTCACCTGGTGGAACCTCTCTTTTTGTTCGTCCGATTCCTGAGGTAATTGTGCCAAAAACGTATCAAGGTGGAAACGCATGAAAAGTAATTTTAATTGATTTTTTCAAAATAATACAGGTACTTGTCCACTCGTGTCTGTATTTCATCTCGCTGTACACGGTTCTTTCCTAAAATTCCTTCGAAATTAGATGCATTGCTTGCGGAGGCTTGTTGGTGGAGTTCCACTGTTATGCATTTTGAAGAAATAGTAATTTTTTGTATTCGAAATATTGGTTTTCTCGGGAGCCAAATGTGTTGTATGTCTTTCTATGTACTGATTTTGTAATTTTTCCATTAAAATTATTATATAAAATAAGCAGAATTGATTTTTTCGTGCAAACTTTTACATTTTTTCAAACTATTTATTTTCTAACATCTACACATCTAACTATGAAAAATTTTAAAATGATGATGATAACTCTCAAACGTCTGGAGCAAAACCTGAAAATATAGTTCTGTATTACGTTAGAGCTAAATTTAGTCTTCAGCACTATTCTCGATAACTGAATCATTCACTCATCATGGCAATAGGAGAGCAAATCGATTGGTTAAATACCAGCATGTATATCTGTACAAAATGCTGATATATGAACTACAAGTGAATCACAAAGTGTACGAAAACCTGATCGACAAAAACGTCGATTTTATTGGGTATAAAATCTAAATCGAGGAAAATAATTCAACCGAGTTGACTCGTGCCACCAATTTAAAATTTGGGGCTGCCAGCAAAAAGGAATGACGCTTCCGTGCTAGGGAAAGTGGTTTCTAATCCTTAAAGGGCGACTAAGGTCAAAACAGCCTTTCAAAAAGAAGATAAAGAAACAATCAAGTGCTCACCGGAAGAAGCTTTGGCTCCAATAGAACGAGCCTGTGAAGATATGACACTATCAGAAAATATACCAGTAAATTAACAAATAACAAGTAAGAAAATTATAGTCGGTCTAGACCGACTATATGATACCCTATACCATGCGCCTAGAGATCCTATCTCATAGGCCCAACTAACTGGACAAAGAAAATGAGCATAAACCAAATTTGAGTGGGATTTTTATTAATTTTTTTGGCTGCAGATATGAAAAAGTTCACATCGGATGCTATATCTATATGGGAACTAGGCCCAAAAATGGGCCGAGCCTGACTCTGTTTGGTAAAGTCTCTCGAATTTTGCAAAAATAAATATATACAAACAAAATTTGAGATGAATCAGTGCAATATTTTTGTTTTTTTTTATTGATTTAAGTGAAGATCGGGAAGCAGCTCTATATGGGGCCTATGACTAAGAGTTGTATCATATGGATCATTTTTGGACTACTCATTAATGGATGTAATAAACGCATACAAACTCAACTTGAGTAAGATCTATACGACAATTTGGGTCTTATGGCAATTTATGTCAATTTCATAGGGGTAATTTGTATGGGGGATAGGTCTGAACATGGACCGATTCTAACCAATTTCAACAGCGTTCATCCCATGACCGATAAAAGCTTATATATCAAATTTCATCAAAATATATTCATATTTGCGACCTGCAGTTTGATTACAAGGTTTACATGGACACACAGACGGACGGACGGACGGACGGACGGACATTGTTAAATCAACTCAAAAAGTGATTCTGATTCGATCGGTATAATTAAAGATGGGTCTAGGTCAAATATTTTTGGTAGTTACAAACAGCAGCACAAAGTCATTATATCCAAACCACATAGTGGTATAGGGTATAAAAATGTCAAGTCATTATGTTATCCGCCCAGCGAATATTGTGAAATCACAGAATCAATGGTTGAAGTAAAGTTACAGTCAATTAAGTCAATAAAAGACTAAATTTAGTCTAATATGAAGTTTTGGGAGTTATAATTTTTAGCGGAGCATTAAAAATAAAAATAACAAACGTAACACTGATTTTTAAGTGGGGGTGTGTAGTAGCAGTGGACAAAGTCGTTATAAACGAAAAGCCGTCATAGAGAATTTTAACAACGCAAATGTCATTAGTTCCTTAACAAATGTATAATGAAAGAAACAACAGGGTTATTTTATGGCAGAACTCTCGACCGTCATCGATCTCATATGGCAGGCCTACTAAATTCATATTTGCAAGGGAGACTAAGACGTTAGTATTAAATGAATTCAAAAGTATTCGTGATCAAATTTCCACTCAAAATGTAGTATTTTTCGAGGGACTTCTAAAAATATGAACAACTTAGAAATGATCAGAAAACGAAAAAGCGATACTGATAAATTTTCATCGACATAAAGAATTTAGGAAAATTCGCGAAAGGTGTCAAGAAAGTCAACAAATACGAACTTTCGGCACAACTTGCTGATAAGCTCAGATCCATTTTTAACGTCCGTATCACCCCTCTTTTCAATTTTTTTTTTTTTCATATTTGTCTTCTAAAATCCTTCAGAAATAATGCCCTAAAAGAATTTTCTTAAATTCCAGTTATTTTTAGAGTAACAAAGCTATACATATATGTATACTAGGGCGGGTCGATTTAAAAATCACCCAAGTGACAAGAAAAATCGTATTCTAGGGATCAAAATAAAAAACTTTGCCCGAGGAACCATATCTCTAAAGCGAATTCTGATGTCCCGACTTCTGACCTATCTGTCTCACTTTGACCCATTTAGAGTGGCCCAATCGAGTCCAAATGTATGATAGACCCCCACTAACTTTGGAGGGAGACCCACCCATACCAGTGGCACACGCACAAGGGGGTTCCCCGTACAAACTTTTCAAAAAATCACCATTTTTTGTTTAGAATTGGGCTGACTATGTTTGATTTAATATTAAAATTAACACTCCTACGTATACGTATCTTCTACTCTGCTAAATAATAATCATACGCCTTGACTATGTTATGTTATTCAGAAAGATGGATCGGATGAGCGTAAATAACTATTAGATCACTCCGTGACAATACGTGAGTCTACCCAAAAATTAATCTATAGTCACAACAAGACTATGGGTCAAGTTTCAGATCAATTGCTGAGGGGGAATGGGGTTGCCCCATGGCAGACAGACAGACAGACTGACAAGTCAAAAGCCCGGACATAAGAATTCGTTTCTTATTTCTTATTTGTCACTTGAGGGATTCTTTTGCCTCCCTACAAATCGACTAATGTATACATATATTTGTACGACAATATAGAAAATTCTTGTAATAGCGCTTTAAATGCGTTTTTCTCGAAATCGCTTTTTCAAACTGGGTGTCCTTTTTCTTGAGAACCAGATGCCATATCGAAACTTGGTGGAAGGAGTTTTGTAGGTAATCCCGTCAGGCAGGTCCTGAGCTAGAATAATTGGGCTAAATTTACTACTGAAGGAGGGATGGGGCAAACCCCCCCCCAAAAAAAAAAAAAAAGATAATTTTTGAATTTTTAAAAAAATCGTGCCATTTGTCAATTTTTGATATTTTGGAAATATCCTAGTTTATTATTTGGAAATGTTCTAGTGATTACCAACAAAACACCGTCCGTCGAATTTCGATATGATATGTGGTTCTCAAGAAAAACGACACCCCGTTTGTCTTCTTATTTTTACGTACCTCCTTTCATCGCTTTGGGACGGCAGGTTAGAAAAAATAGAAACATAAGCAAGTACGGAAGAAAGTAGAAAATTACGTCTACTTTTACATAAAAAACCCAAAATTGAGAAATTGAAAGACAACTGAGCTACAGCACTTTTAAAAAACGTTATTTTTGTGGGATTGAAAGGTAGGACATACCTTAACTGCATTAGAGAAGACAAAAGACTCAACAATTCATCCGGCTGTTTTGAAATTAATACAGCCACTGAACGCTGGTTCATTAACAGAAGGACAAAAAAACAATAATAGAGATGATAAGAGCAGTGATTCAGATGATACAACTGACAGTGAATCTAACTAAAATTGTTTGATAGAGATGTAAATTTTATTTTTCTTCTACTTTCTTTTCATTTACAAACATATTTGGTACAATTTAATTGATATGGTGACTTTAATAAATTCTCCGCACACTGTGCGGCGACCGCATCCATCGACTCATTGAAATCAAATGTTGGCGATAAGTTGATTTCGAGAAACGGACCATAGGACTCAAACCAATAATTAACTCCTTAAAGGCCAACATTGCTCGAGTTATTTGTGACATACGGTCAGAAATGCTTGAAAAAGTGGCTCCAAATTGGACATCCAGAATGCGCTTCGTCCAGAACAACTACTATGACTATATGCCCGAAATCATTTTCAAATATTAATGACATGTATTGATCTTTAGAACCAAAATAATTTTTTGTGTTATTTTTTACAATTTCAGGTTATATTCGGTGTAAAAAAAAGCCATTATATGTGAGTTTTGATTCAAAATTCATGTGCAGCAGCATAGAAAAATCTCAACAATTTTAGGATCTTATTAAATAATAGGGGTACTTAAGCATGAGCGTACTTGACTCATTATGCCTTGGTTAGAATTGGAAAAAACTTTTCATAACATATCTAATTTGTACAAAAAATTTTTTTTTAATCAAATGTGAAATATTGGCAAAAAGCTAAAAAGCGATAATTTTTGTAGTACATTTTTAATCCTCTGAATACCAGATTGAGTAGGCAAATAGAAAATACGGGTGACTTATATATCCAAGTTTCATAGCGTTATACGGGTGATTCCCAGCACTCCTTCCTTGTAGGCCCATTTTCCAAATTTTAGTTTTAGGCTTACTATGAATTTTACGTATTTGGAAAGAAATACTTCCTATAGAACAAGTAAGAAAATTATAGTCGGTCTAGACCGACTATATGATACCCTATACCTTGCGTTTAGAGACCCTATCTCTCAGACCCAACTAACTGGATATAGAAAATAAGCATAAAACAAATTTGAGTGGGATTTTTCTTAATTTTTTTGGCTGCAGATATGAAAAATTTCATATCGGATGCTATATCTATATGGGGACTAGGCCCAAAAATAGACCGATCCTGACCATGTTTGATAAGGTCTCTTGTATTTTGCTAAAATATATACAAACAAAATTTGAAAAGAATCAGTGCAATATTTTTCTTTTTTGATAGATTTAAGTGAAGATCGGGAAGCAGCTCTATATGGGGACTATGACTAAGAGTTGTCCAATAGGGATCATTTTTTGACTACTGATTAATGGATGTAATATATACATACAAACCCAATTTGACTAAGATTTGTATGATAATTTGGGTCTTATGGCAATATATGTTGATTTCATAGGGGTCATTTGTATGGGGGCTAGGTCTGAACATAGACCGATTCTTACCAATTTCAATAGCTTTCATCCCATGGCCGACAGAAGATCAAACACCAAATTTCGTCAAAATATATTCATATTTGCGACCTGCAGTTTGATTACAAGCTTTACATGGACACACAGACGGACGGACGGACGGACGGACGGACGGACGGACAGCGTTAAATCGAATCAGATAGTGATTCTGATTCGATCGGTGCAATTAAAGATGGGTGTAGGTCAAATATTTTTGGTTGTTACAAACAACAGCACAAAGTCATGATACACAAACCACATAGTGGTATAGGGTATAATTAACACTCCTACGAATACGTATCTTCTACTCCGCTAAATACTAATCATACGTCTTGACTACGTTATGTTATTCAAAAAGATCGACCGGATGAGTAAAAATTGTTAAATTGAAAAACAATTGAGCTACAGCACTTTTAAAAACGTTATTTTTGTGGGATTGAAACGTAGGACATACCTTAACTGCAGTTGAGAAGACAATAGACTCAACAATTCATCCGGCTGTTTTGAAATTAATACAGCCACTGAACCCTGGTTCATTAAGAGAAGGACAACAAAATAATAAAAGAGATGATAAGAGGAGTGATTCAGATGATACAGCTGACAGTGAATGTAATAACTAAAATTGTTCGATAGAGATGTAAATTTTATTTTTCTTGCAACTTATTTTCATTTACAAACATATTCGGTACAATTTAATTGATATGTTGACTTTAATAAATTTGTCGCACACTGTGCGGCGACCGCATTCATCGACTTATTGAAATAAAATATTGGCGATAAGTTGATTTCGAGAAACGAACCTGTCAATAGGCACTCAAATACGAGCGATTATTTCCAGTGGGGCTACGTTAGCAATAACTAACTCCTTAAAGGCCAACATTGCTCGTGTTATTCGTGACATACGGCCAGAAATGCTTAAAAAAGTGGCTCCAAATTGGACATACAGAATGCGCTTCCTCCAGAACAACTACCATGACTATATGCCCGAAATCATTTCCAAATATTAATACCATGTATTGATCCTTAGAACCAAAATAATTTTTTGTGTTATTTTTTACAATTTCAGGTTATATTCGGTGTAAAAAACAGCCATCATATGTGAGTTTTGATTCAAAATTCATGTGCAGCAGCATAGAAAAATCTCAACAATTTTAGGATCTTATTAAATAATAGGAGTACTTAAGCATGAGCGTACTTGACTCATTATGCCTTGGTTAGAATTGGAAAAAACTTTTCATAAGATATCTAATTTGTACAAAATTTTTTTTTTGAATCAAATGTCAAATATTGGCAAAAAGCTAAAAAGCGATAATTTTTGTAGTACATTTTTAATCCTCTGAATACGAGATTGAGTAGGCAAATAGAAAATACGGGTGACTTATATATCCAAGTTTCATAGCGTTATACGGGTGATTCCCAGCACTCCTTTCTTGTAGGCCCATTTTCCAAACTTTAGTTTTAGGCTTACTATGAATTTTACGTATTTGGAAAGAAATACTTCCTATAGAACAAGTAAGAAAATTATAGTCGGTCTAGACCGACTATATGATACCCTATACCTTGCGTTTAGAGACCCCATCTCTCAGACCCAACTAACTGGATATAGAAAATAAGCATAAAACAAATTTGAGTGGGATTTTTATTAATTTTTTTGGCTGCAGATATGAAAAATTTCATATCGGATGCTATATCTATATGGGGACTAGGCCCAAAAATAGACCGATCCTGCCATGTTTGGTAAGGTCTCTTGTATTTTGCTAAAATATATACAAACAAAATTTGAGAAGAATCAGTGCAATATTTATACCCTATACCACTATGTGGTTTGGGTATAATGACTTTGTGCTGCTGTTTGTAACAACCAAAAATATTTGACATAGACCCATCTTTAATTATACCGATCGAATCAGAATCACTTTCTGAGCTGATTTAACAATGTCCGTCCGTCCGTCTGTGTGTCCATGTAAAGTTTGTAATCAAACTGCAGGTCGCACATATGAATATATTTTGGTGAAATTTGGTACAAAAGCTTTTATCGGCCATGGGATGAACGCTATTGAAATTCGTGAGAATCGGTCCATGTTCAGACCTAGCCCCCATACAAATTACCCCTATGAAATCGACATAAATTGCCATAACATCCAAATTATCATATATATTTTACTCAAATTGGGTTTATATGCGTTCATTACATCCATTAATGAGTAGTCCAAAAATGATGCCTTTGGCCCCATATAGAGCTGCTTCCAGATTTTCACTTAAATCTATTAAAAAACAAAAATATTGCACTGATTCTTTTCAAATTTTGTTTGTACATATTTTTGCAAAATACGAGAGATTTTACCAAATATGATCAGGATCGGTCCATTTTTGGACCTAGTCCCTTTATAGATATAACATCCGATATGAACTTTTTCAAATCTGCAGCCAAAAAAATTAATAAAAATCCCACTCAAATGTGGTTTTTGCTTATTTTCTATGTCCAGTTAGTTGGACCTAAGAGATAGGGTTTCTAAACGCATGGTATAGGGTATCGTATAATTTTCTTACCTGTTTTCTTTTTTGATAGATTTAAGTGAAGATCGGGAAGGGGGGATGGAGACTATGACTAAGAGTTGTCCAATAGAGATTATTTTTGGACTACTGATTAATGGATGTAATATATACATACAAACCCAATTTGACTAAGATTTGTATGATAATTTGGATCTTATGGCAATATATGTTGATTTCATAGGGGTCATTTGTATGGGGGCTAGGTCTGAACATGGACGGATTCTCACCAATTTCAATAGTGTTCATCCCATGGCAGATGGAAGATCAAATACCAAATTTCATCAAAATATATTCATAATTGCGACCTGCAGTTTCATTACAAGCTTCACATGGACACACAGACGGACGGACGGACGGACGGACGGACGGACGGACGGACGGACGGACATCGTTAAATCGAATCAGATAGTGATTCTGATTTGAAAGGTATAATTAAAGATGGGTGTAGGTCAAATATTTTTGGTTGTTACGAACAGCAGCACAAAGTCATTATACCCAAACCACATAGTGGTATAGGGTATTAAAAAAGTGTTTTTTTTTTTTTGAAGAACATTAAAATCTAGTATCAGGGTCCAAAAAAATACGGCCATTGTTACCATCTTCATTACTAATAAATTGGGTTTGCACAGATTTTTTGATTTATTTCGATTTTATTCCATAATGCTAAGCTAGCACTAACAACAGCAGCCACAAAAAAAAATTACTTGTAAATCTTTGATGTTTAATTTGGGAAGAATAATAGCGACGATAGCAAAGATGACGGTGTCAATGATGTTGTAATAAATAATGGTCGTATTCAGGGACGTATGCAAGAATTTAATTCGGGCGGAAGCACCAATTTGGTTTATTTTTGGTTTTCGTCATATACATATTAAAATTAAAAAAAGATTTGTATATTGTTTCATAGTTAAATTATTTAAAAATTTATTGTTAAAGCCTTTCTTATGAATAAACAAAAAGACATCTATAATATTAATAGGCTAGGCGATTTCTTGTGACTGATGTTTTGTTCTACCGTTTTATCCCGATTTTGACCAAACGTATATTAATTGAAAAGTATTTCTTCTTAGCGATTTTGCAAATTTACAGATTTTTAATTTTTTCCTTTATTTAGAGTAAATTTAATTTAACGTTGTTACTAACACATACATAAAGTTATACAATGTTATGTGTGTGTTTATTAAATTTGCTAATGTGCTTGTAATAAAAATGAGTTTGTTTTTTGTGTTGATTTGTGAATTGGCTATAATTGATAAGCATGCTTTTAGGGTCTTTATTTAATGAAAAAATAAAATTTCATAGAATTTCCGCTCGAATTTCGAGGGCTGGAGTCTGCTGGTATTTATTATTGAGACTTCATGAATATTATAGTGATTCTGAAGAAATTTTTAAAAATTGCTTTCAACCACCAAAACTGTGCTAATCTATCCAATTCGAATAATCGAAGTAAGATAATAAGCAGAGTTGAATTATGCATGTCCATTAGGGTGTCATTTCATTGTATGGAGGGGAAAAACAAAGTGTTCGAACTCAACTCGCCTCAAAAATGTCATATGACGCTGAGGCAACATAAATTGTAAAACGAATTTATGAAATAAATTAATTAATAAAAAAAAAAAAAAAAAAAAAAAAAAAAAAATTCTCACCCCCTAGAAATATGCGAATAGAAAAAAACTAAGAAATACAAAGTTTTGGATCAATCAAAAAAAATTTAGAGGTGCCTCAACGGGACTGAAAATTTAAAGTGTGTTTATATGGGGAAAATATGAATTTTTTTTTCAGATTTTATGAAAATTTCGTTCTACAGTTTAATTTTTTCGAAAAGCTGTTATATGAGTCGATAGCAGTCAAAGTTACCTTTCCAAAAAGCTATATAGCTTCAAAATCGAATAAAAACTCGAAAAGAAATAACAAATGCCCCAGACCAAAAAAACTCTAGGTCATGAAATGTGATGAACATTTTCTCTTCTTTGACAAATTGATTAAAGCCATAATTTTTTTTGGTCTGTATGCCTATTAGTACTCAGATATGAAGTATTGTTTTGTTACCACGTTGCTAACTGATTGCGAAATGAGACCAAAGATAGAAAATGTTTTTGAAGAAATTTTGAAAACTTTTTTTTTAAGTTTTAAAAAATGTTCTTAAAGTAAATTTCAAAAAATGGATCTGGTACCTCAAGGTTTTGTTAACTATATGCTAAAGATTAACTGTGTGAATTCTTAAGTAAACTCCTGTGCCAGAATTTTTTTTACAAAGAATTTTTTTTGCGTATTTCGAGAAAAATTAATTTTTTGTGAAATATTCTGTAAATGTACTCTTTCTAAATACTTTGTATCAAAAATGTATCAGTTTTCTACTTCTAAATGTTATATTTTATCCTAAGAACCTAGTGTTTCTGTAAAAAATAATATGACCCCATTTACCCTTTTGGAATTGGGGTCGCATATGACCCCAAGCTAATGAGAGACAATTTATTTTAAAAAATCAAATATTTTTTAAGTGCTGTTGAAGTTTTAGATGTGACGCTTAAAATATAATTACAAAATATGCAAGTCTTCCATGCTAAAAATTTGGAATAAAGCGGACAAAGTTAACCCATTTCTTGGCGAGGCCAAAATTTGAATATTGACATATTTAAATGAACTAGTATAGCCCAACACTCGAAATTCGAGTGAAAATTCTAGAAAATATTATTTTTTCGTTCAATTTAAATATTTATGAATATTTAAATGAGCCTAGCGGTATGTAATCAATTTAAGCAGTTCACAATTCAACACAGGGCCTGTCATATACAATTTTAATAATTCTCATTAACAGGGTGTAACGAATTATTAGAAATATTTTATTTTATTTAATTTAATATATTTTGAAGACCGATTAAACATAAATTTTATCATTCTCATCTTCTCGTCCATATGTAGTATAATTATGCCAAGTTTCACACTCCTCTGTGCCCGCATATTGCTTAAAAAGGGAACTAAAAATTTACCTTCACGTATTAATACATATATAGATTAATTGTTTTAATAAAATATATGAAACCCTTACTATGGGTTGGGAATTAAATTTGTTTTATATTTTACCGATTTTTATGATTTAATGATTATAATTTTTTTAAAATTGACGTCATTAACCCATTTTGACTTGGCGCCACAATTGACCCCAAACTAGTATAGGAGGATTAAGTCAAAAATTCAAATATTATGCAAATACTGCAGATTTTGGATCATTTTAACCCTAGGAGCACAGAAGGGTAAGTTTTCTTAAAATATAACAGAATTTTATTTCCCAACACATAGCAAGGGTTTCATCTGGGGTCATATGAGACCCCAAGTCCAAAAGAGATAATAGGGTCATATAATTTTTTTCCGAAACCATAGGCTATTAAGATAAAATATAATAGTTAAAAGTCGAAAAGTGATTCATTTTGGTACAAAATATTTAGAAAGTGTACATTTACTGAATATTTCACAAAAAACTCAATTTTCTCGAAATCCGCAAAAAAAAAATTCCTTGCGAAAAAAATCTGGTAGAGGAATTTAGTTAAAAATTCAGGCAGTTAATCTCTAACGTACATTTAACAAAACTCTGAAGTGAGACATCAATTTTCTGAAATTTTGTTTAAGAAATTTTTTAGAACTTAAAAAAGGAGTTTTCAAAATTTTCTCAAAAAAATTGTCCATCTTTTCCACAATAGGTTAAAAAAGTGGTAATAAAACAATACTTGATGTTGGGGTACTCATAGGTATAGAGATTAAAAAAATTTAAGGCTTTCATTAATTTCTTAAGGTTCGAAAAATTTCTGTCAAATTTCGCGACCTACTTTCTTTTGGCACAAAAGTGGTCTGGGGCATTTGCTTTTGTTGGCGATTTTTTATTTGATTCGATGAAGTTATATAGCTTTTTAAAGAGCCAATTTAGAACTGAATTCGATTTATGTAACAGTTTGTCGAAAAAATTAAACTATAGAACGAAATTTTCGTAAAATCTGAAAAAAAAGTCATATTTTGCAGTTGTGTTGAGGCGCCTCTAAATTTTTTTGATTAAACCAGTTTTTTTTGCTATTACCACATTTCTAGGGGGTACGGCCGAGAGTTTGAACTTTTTTTTTTTATTAAGGGCCACCCTAGTGTATATTTTATATAAAAAAAAAAACGTAACGATAAAATTTATATGAAAAACTTTGAAGTGAACTTTAAAAATTCGAAATTTTCTATGAAAATTGAAACCGAAATGCAAACCCAAAATATATATACTGAGGGCCTAAGGCTAATGGTACCTATATTATTTGTTAGCATATTTTCTTTACGTTTTCATAAAACAAAATAATGATGAGAAATAATGTCCTCATTATAAAAAAAAAAATATTACAAAGTATTTACTCTCATTTGTAAGCGCTTCAATTTAATCTAAAAATTTAAAGAAAAGTGGTGATGTGATATGAAAGTGTATATGAGATTAAAAATTTTCAAATGATTTCGGGACTACGCCCCTGGTCTTATCATACTTCGCCGTACACTTGGTCACGTAGCAGATGGTAAACTTTTAGTAAGTGACTTGTAGATTTCTTTCATTTTTCTTTGTCTCGTTGATGTGCCTCCAAGCTCCTGCCATGTTAACCACCAATTATAAGTGCAGCCATTGTTAAAATATTTTAAATTCTAAAGAATAAATGTCATCATCAACACCAACTTTTTTATTTTTAATATTTGCGAACAAAAGATGGCCAGCCGGAAAAATCCCACAACTATTCTTTACAATGACTATTTTTCTTTTCATCAAGCAACGGTTTTGGTGAATGTGGTGTTTAAAAACGAAATACCAACCATTAATAATGGTAAGTAATCAAATGCTGAAATAAGACAAACCTCTAAGATTTCCTTTTCTTTTTTTAAACTTGGTAGAAATTGAAAAATGTTAATTTTTTTAAATTTGATTCTTTAGTAGTTTCATTAAGCTTTCAGGATACTGTTTTTGAGAGTTGGCTTTTGTTAATGTTATTGTTAATGTCATTTCCATTTTTTTGCAATTCTCGTTTTGTTTTGTACTAAGCTGCTTGATATTTTTATTTTATTTTTTTTTTTTGTTTAGATGATATCTATCTTAAAAATGTCTGCTATGGCAAATTAAATACAGAATGTTTTTGTTTTTATTTATGTTATAGCCAGAAGGCAAGTAAATGAAAATTAAGTTGATAAATTTAAAAACACAGAAATGCAGATTAGTTTAAAAATTATAAAAGTCTGTAGTGTGGCAGTAAGGAAGCTGAATTTATAATTCGTTTAAGAAAGTAGTCCATTAAAACTTATGAGTATTTAAAATTTAAATATAGCAGTTAAGCATTAAGCTAAGAGGCCAGCCCTAGAAATACGAGTGTAAATTCTGGAAAATTTTTAAATTCACAAATTTCGCTATAAATATTTGTGGAACACACAGAAGGTATATAACTGGGTTTTTTAATAAATAATTTTATAAGAGCCTAGAGGTATGCTGATCAATTTTAGCCAATTCACAATTCAATACATACATATATAATAAACACACACACAACATTTTAGAGTTTTGTGTATATGTTAGTAGCAATTTTAAATGAATTTTACTTCAAAAAAAAATTACTAGTTGGTGAAAATCTGTAAACATGGTGCACACCTGCAAAGAAGTGCCTTTCAGTTGGTATATTTTGATGTGTAAACATCTATACGTGCAGGGGGGTAAATTTCTATTTCACAATACAATCACAAAAACAGCGTAACTTATATCGGTGTGAGCTGAAGGAGATAACGCTGTGTGACTTATGATTGTATTGGTGAAAAAATATTTTCAGGAGAAACTGTTCATGGGCAATTACCCAATGCATTCGAAATTGGAATTGTGGTAGGAGAGACAAACCTAAGTAACTCGTGTTTTTAACACTTTTTTTTATTGTTTGTAACATTCTATTTTTATAAATTTCACTCTTATTATTTTTATATTTAATTAATAAACACAATAACTATCGCTTGCTACCACTCAAAAAATCTCACAAATCTCACAAAATCATACAAATTTATACAAACATCTGATTTCGAGTTGCCAACTTCAAAAAATAAAACAGATGTTAACTTTGTAGCCAGATTGTTAAACCAGGGATACCAGAGCTTTCAAATGAAGTGAACTGCTGAAAATAGTATAGAACAATTCGTAAATTTAAATTAAATTTTTTTTATAATATTTTAGATTCTGGTTAATGTTTGCAAAAATTAATTATGCCTATATGATTATATTGTGTTTTATTTAAAAACTATTTTTTCTTCATATAGAAAATTGAATAGTTTAGATTTCTTCTAATAATTTAAACAAGCAGATTCCAGCCCTCGAAATTCGAATGCAAATTCTAGGAAATTTTATTTTTTCATTAAATGAAGACCCTAAAGGTATGCTAATCAATTAAAGCCAATTCACAAATCAACACAAAAAAAAAAAAACAAACTCATTTTTATTACAAACACATTAACAAATTTAATAAACACACACATAGCATTGTATAATTTTATGTATGTGTTAGTAGCAAATATAAATGCAATTTACTCAAAATAAAGGAAAAAATTTAAAAATCTGTAAATCTGCAAAACGGCTAAAAAGAAATACCTTTCAAATAATATAGTTTGATCAAAATCGGGCTAAAACGGTGGAAGAAAACATCGGTCACAAGAAATCGCCTAGCCTATTAATATTATAGATGAGTTCATCATTTAATAAGAATTCTAGACTTTGAATATTTTTGATGTGTAAACATCTATACGCGCAGGGGGGTAAATTTGTATTTCACAATACAATCGCAAAAACAGCGTAACACATCGGTGTGAGCTGAAGTGTAAATCGGTGTGACTTTATCTGATTATATTTGTGAAAAAATTATGATATGTTCTTTTCTAAACATTTTCCAATTGTCTTTCAAAAAACATCAATTGTATTTCAGAAAACATCGATTGTATTTCAGAAACCATCAATATAATTTCAGAAAACATCAATTGAATTTCAGAAAACATCAATAGAATTTCAGAAAACATCACTTGAATTTCAGAAAACATAAACAGAATTTCAGAAAACATCAATATAATTTCAGAAAACATCATTTGAGTTTCAGAAAACATCAATTGAATTTCAGAAAACATCAATAGAATTTCAGAAAACATCAATTGTATTTCAGAAACCATCAATATAATTTCAGAAAACATCATTTGAATTTCAAAAAACATAAATAGAATTTCAGAAAACATCAATATAATTTCAGAAAACATCATTCGAGTTTCAGAAAACATCAATTGAATTTCAGAAAGCATCAATAGAATTTCAGAAAACATCAATTGTATTTCAGAAACCATCAATATAATTTCAGAAAACATCATTTGAATTTCAGAAAACATAAATTGAATTTCATAAAACATCAATATAATTTCAGAAAACATCATTCGATCAATTGTATTTCAGAAACCATCAATATAATTTCAGAAAACATCATTTGAATGCAGAAAACATAAATAGAATTTCAGAAAACATCTATAAAATTTCAGAAAACATCAATTGAATTTCAGAAAACATAAATAGAATTTCAGAAAACATCATTTCAGAAAACATAAATAGAATTTCAGAAAACATCAATATAATTTCAGAAAACATCATTCGAGTTTCAGAAAACATAAATAGAATTTCAGAAAACATCAATAAAATTTCAGAAAAAATCAATTGTATTTCAGAAAACATCAATTGTATTTCAGAAAACATCAATTGAATTTCAGAAAACATAAATAGAATTTCAGAAAACATCATTCGAGTTTCAGAAAACATAATTTGAATTTCAGAAAACATAAATAGAATTTCAGAAAACATCATTCGAGTTTCAGAAAACATCAATTAAATTTCAGAAAACATCAATAGAATTTCAGAAAACATCAATTGTATTTCAGAAAACAGCAATTGTATTTCAGAAAACATCATTTGAATTTCAGAAAACATAAATAGAATTTCAGAAAACATCAATTGAATTTCAAAAAGCATTATTTGAATTGCTGAGAACATTAATTGTATTTCAGAAAACGTCAATAGAATTTCAAAAAGCATCATTTGAATTGCTGAAAACATTAATTGTGTATCAGAAAACATCAATTGAATTTCAGAAAACATCGATTGCATTTCAGAAAACATCAATTGAATTTCAGAAAACAGCATAATCGACTTATTTTTTATGCACTGGAAAATATGATGTTGATGTTTTCTTTAATTATTAGATGTTTACACATCTCCCTTGTGATCGGACTCACATGATTTTTTTTGTCAATATTAGTCGGTAACTAAAAGTTGAAAAGGGTTTTGAAGGAATTGCCTTATGCTATATTCACATGGACAGCAAGATTCGCGGTTCGCGCCCGAATTGAATCTACATGATTCGCCATACAAAATTTTGAGAGCGAATCTACTTGGTTCAAAATGAACCTAGTTGTGAACCTAGAAACATTGAGTGTCATCTCCAAGTTTGATAAGAAATTATGGCTAGTTTATCTGAACTAGCTGTCAAAAATATATAAACAAAGAAAAAACAAACAAAATAATTTGTGCAATAAAATAAATAGAAACATTTAAAAAATAAAAAGTATATATTTACATATATATTCAAATAAAAATGGAAAACATTAAATAGTGAAACGTAGAGTGTAGAAGGATGTCTTCAAATATTTGCACAAAAAACGTCAAAATGAAACAAGAACACTCGTCTGAACACCAAGGTTCACAATCATGATTCAGAGAGCGAATCAAGTGGTTCATTTTGCCGTCTGAATATGCTGCTATTACCTATTAATATTATAGATTTAAACAAATTGTATTAGTATTATTAATTCCTAAAGTTAAATTAATCATACAATTTACATTATGTATCTATACTAGGGTTGGTCAAATTGTATGGATGCCAAAAAAAACTGAAAAATCGTACCAAACCAAAATCTATGGAAAATTCTAAGAAACATTTATCCAGAGTCAAAAGTCAAAAGTCAAAGTCTAAAATTATCTCCTATCATGCGCCAATCGACACTAAAATTACACATGTATAATATACATATATATTGTATATAAGAAAAAAAATTGTTTCGTTTTGTTGTGAGAAGGCATAATAATTAATGTAACGGGATAATAGTTTTTATAAAATCATTTTGTACATTTTTGTTTTGATTAATTTGTGCACATGATAGTATGAATTTAAAAAGCACACGTGAGCTCGCATTTCCCTGCAGCACTAATTCCTTTACGGTAAATACAATCTTTTTATGGAAACATCAGTAATTTTCCGAACTGAAGTAAAGGTAGCAAGTGATTTTGGAATAAGTAAAAAAAACTTAACAATCTTATGAAAGTCTTTCTCTGGAAGTAGCTAAGGAAAAAAACAATTTGGAGTAAAATTAATGCCGCTTGCATCAATCAAAAAAGTGTACTGAAAAGTTTATCATTTTGATTAAGAATTATTATAGAGAGATCAAAACAGATCTGGATCCCGAACATTCGATGAGTTCTTGAGTACCTTAGGTAAAATATTTTGCATCGTGTTTCAAAGTATCCTCCGCTCACTCGCCCATAAACCTAAACTTCAAAGTAATGTTCTTCCTGCGACTCAAAACAAATTTTCTTACAACAAGAAAACAGGCTAGGAGTGCTTTAGAGAAATTGTTGAGAATAAACTTGATATTCAGATACCACTTTAAACCAAAGAAGAAGTGTACAGGTCAGTAGGATATCTTAATGATATCCTCTTGTATGCTGCATCTGATTCTACACCCACAATAACTCAAAAACCAAACATATATACTATATATGCATTTATCAAAGATAAGATTAAGGCAAACCAAAAGCAAAGAAAAAAACTGGCAATCAACAGGAAGACCCTTGGATAAAGCCATTTTAAACAAAATAACCAGGGAGTTAAAGGACTTGTTGAAAAAGGACAAACAGAACAAACTGAAAACCTATTTCGAAAACCTTGATGTAAACAGGACAACAAACTATTCATTATGGAAAGCCACAAGGAAAATTAACAATACCATTACAATACCATTTTCCAAAAGTATGGAAAGTTGCTGAAATACTCGCTATTGCTAACCAATTAGTCTACCATCACTTTTACCGAAATTATTCGAAAAACTTATTTTTGACCGATTAGAACCCATACTCAAAGAAAAAACTCTTATACCAGCGCATCAGTTTGGCTTTAGACCCAGGCACTCTACGATCGAGCATATACAAACAAAATCTCATCAGAAGTAGATAAAAAAAATTTTGTATGGCTACATACCTGGATGTAGCGAAAGCGTTCTACAGTATATGGCATGCTGGCCTGATTCATAAATTTGAAAAGACTCTACCAACGAATTTCATTCTCATACTACGAAGTTATTTAAATGACAAACATTTTTATGTAAAATAAAAAGATGAATATTCAGGAGTAATAAAAATGGAAGCTGGAGTTCCGCAAGGCAGTGTTCTTGGGCCAATAATTTACCTTCTGTACACAGCAGACATTCCAATCCCAACAAGAAACTCTGATATGATTGCTACATTTTCAGACAACATTATCCTAATGTCATCAAATAAAGACATAACTATTGCTATATCAAACCTCCAAAAACTGCTGGACAATACACTAAACTGGTTTGAAACCTGGGGCATACTAGTAAGTGGTGAAAAATCTGTCCAAGTAACTTACACAAATAGACATATCAGTGACCATCACAATAAACAACAATCCGATACTCAAGGTTAATAAAGCTAAATATCTCTGCATGATAACCGACTCCAAACTAATCTGCAAAGATTCTCCGAAAGAGAAAAACGAAGTAAAATACAAATTTGGACAACTATACTGGCTCCTAGGAAAGGAACCTACTTCATCAACACAAAATGAACTACTCATCTATAATACAATAAAAGCTCCTATTTGGAAAATTGTTGCAGAACTTTAGGGAACTGCAAGCAACACAAATATAAAAATCGTCCAACAAGGTCAAACAAAATACTTAGAACTATCACAGATGCTGAATGGTACATATCCAATGAAGATATACGTCGTGATCTCAACGTCAGCACAGTCGATGAGGTAATAAGAAATTGCAGTTAAAAACATACAATTCAACTTACATCTCATACTAACAATGAAGTGAGACAACTGCCCAACAACGAACTCTCATGTTCAAGGAGACTAAAGCGATGCACCTCGTCAGAGTTACTTACCACATTTATGTAATCTAGTGCAATGTATTTAAAATAATTTATTGAAAAGCAAAAAATTATGTCATGCTAACATAAAATATAAGTTATTCTAAGTATTGATTTAAGATAATTAACACCAAAACTTTAAAACCAGTTACTTATTGTCATATAAAGACAGATGCAAATAAAATGGGACGAAAAAAAATGACTGACCAGCACACCACAGGGAAACATATGATTCCCGAATGCATGCTAAACATTGTTGAGCAAAAATCAACGCAATCGCCAGCCAGCTTACTTCCTTCACATTGGCCTGGTTCAGCGCATATGGAAATGGAATCTCAAAACTACCCTTGCTAAAGAGAGGGGGGCCATTGTTTATGGATAAATCTAAAGTAGTTCATGATATAATGGAAAGCAAGGAGTCAGCTACATGACCGAACTAAGTTTCACGTAATCTCAATTGCACCAATTATGTTAATTTGGTTGACTTAGATGATGACAGAATATTATATGAGCCTCCATTTACCACAGGCATTGCTTGCAAGCACTTGCTGACTTATATAGAGTTTGATGATCCACTACTACCTGATCCAGAAATTCCAAAGAATAGAGATGCTATTTATTCTCTTGACTATAGAAACTCGTAACATAATACTCCAAATGGATAGCAAAAAAGACTTAAATATTCTCTATACAAAAGCAAACAAGAGCCTATCTTCCTTTCATTTATTCAAATTTTTTCATTTCAACTTCTATTTGAACACGTTGACGCTTACTAAAAAATACGTTGCCCACTCAGAAACAAGCTACATGAGAGAAACATGAATTTTCCGTCAACCTTTAACGTTTGGCCTTAAATTTTGAATATCATTTGGCAATTTTTTTAATTTCGATTTTTGGCGAATTTTGATTTTGGCAATTTTTGAATTTGCCGTTTTTGATTTTGGAGATTTTTGTTTTTGTCGATTTTTGTTTTGCATGATTTTCAGTTTTGATGGTTTTGGTGATTTTTGAGTTTTGCGATTCCGGCCATGTTTTCTATGGCTTCTCACATTGGTAATTAATTTACCTGTCAAAAGTTCATAGTACTACATATTATTTTGTATAAGAGGTGTCAAGCCCATTAATCCTATACCGCATATTTTACCGCGATAGAGGCATACAAATTGTAAAGAGTCTCCCTATTATAGTATTCCAGTTTTATATTTACTTTTCTATGGGCTGTGCCATGCCCACTTATTTTTTGTTCAACTAATCGTAGATACATATATGGAATTTGTTATTTACTTTGTATGGGGGTTGTTACGCCCATTGATCCGATACCGCCCATTTTTTGTCTGACTACTCACAGTAGTAATAGATAACCTCACACAAATTTGTGAAGCTGTCTCCATCAACATTCTGGAGAGATATAATATTGAATAATTACCACTAACGTAATTAGTAAGTGACTTCGCATAAATTTGCAAAGCTCTCCCTTTCATAGTGTTCTATGTATATGCTATTGGAAGTGTACTTTGTATGACCGGTGTCAGAACCACTAAAAACATCGAAAGAATCTATAGCGTTCCAGATACACATTCAGTTTCAGAAAAATCGGGTTAAGGGTCCAGCCTCTTATGAGCTACAAAGAAACAAATAAACATACAAACTTTTGCTTTTATATATCTATAATAGATAAGGCGATTTCTAGTGACCGATGATATGTTAAATAATTTTCTCTCAATTTTGACTAAACGTGTCCTATTTGAAAGGTATTTCTTTTTAGCTGTCCACCAGATTTAAAAATTTTTTAAATCTAAATTTTTTTGGCGTAAAAAACATATAAAGTTGTTTAGTACACATACACAAAATTGTACAGTGCTATATGTGTGTCTATTAAATTTATTAAAGTATTTTTGAGTTAGTTTTTTGATTCAAAATAATAATTGTGTTGAATTGAATAATAATTTTGGACATAAACCAATAACGACAATACTCGATATTTAAAAAGTGTTGAATTGTGAATTGACTAAAATAGATTAGCATACCTTTAGGGTCTTTATTAAATGAAAAATCTTAAATTCCTAAAATTTCCACTCGAACTTCGAGGGCTGGGATCGAATCTATACTAGCAGATACCAGCTCTCGAAAAGATGTTTTGGAAAGAATCTAAAAATTCCAGTTTCTCTTATATGCTACTAATTTTGATACTAACTGATAACAAGTAAGAGTGTATGATTCGGCTGTGCCGAATATCTGATACCGTCCATATGGGTTTTGTGTTTCCATATATTTATAACAAACGTAAACAAAATATTTGAAAAACTAAATAATTTGATAAACTTAATAAGAAATTATTAAAACAAACGCACTGAATTTTTAGCATTTTTTATAGGTGTCTTCATATTTTTCGAAATATCTTGGTAACATTATGCTCGATTTACCGCATTTTCGATAACAACCTATCAATAGTATCATAACCTTACCAAGTTAAATGGGTTTTTTTTTATATGAGCTTGATTTTAATAGACAAACAGGACTGCTCGAGGTGTTATAAGGATCGAGAACATATATACTTTATGGGGTCGCAATTGGATTTTTCGATGCGTTACAAACTGAATGACAAACTGATATGTACCCTAGAGTGATCCTTAAAGATGAAAATGCGATTTTGGGTATAGGTGGGGTCCAGTTTGTTATCTTTCAATGTAAAACTAATAAATGTGAAGTTTGGGGATAATCGTATAAAGAATAGTCGCGCCCGAAATCGATTGAAAATTTGAAGTGTGTTTATTAGGGTGGCCCTTCGTTATATGGTGGGAAAAAAAAGTGTTCAAACTGTCGGTCTCACCCCCTAGCAATGTGCGAATAGCAAAAAAACTGAGAAATACAAAGTTTTGGGCCAATCAAAAAACGTTTTGTCGTGGCCCAAAGCGATTGAAAATTTCAAGTGTGTTTATATGGGGTGTGTTTATATGACTTTTTTTCAGATTTTACGAAAATTTCGTTCTATAGTTTACTTATTCCGACAAGCTGTTACATAACTCGAGATCAGTATTAAATTAGCCTTTCAAAAGGCTATAAAACTTCAAAATCGTATGAAACCTCGCCAAGAAATAGCAAATGCCCCAGACCACTTCTGTGCCAAAAAAAAAAAAACTAAGTCATGAAATTTGATGGCATTTTTTTCAACTTTGAGAAATTGATTAAAGCCATCATTCTTTTTTAGTCTCTATACTTATAAGTACTCAGATATGAAGTATTGTTTTATTACCACGTTGTTAACCTATTGCGCATTGAGACCGAAAATTGTAAATTTTTTGATAAAATTTTTAAAACTCCTTTTTCAAGTTTGAAAAAATTTTCTTAAATAGAATTTAAAAAAATAAATCCATCACTTTAAGATTTTATTAAATACATGTCGCAGATTAACTATGTGCATTTTTAAGTAAATCCCTCTGCCAGAACTTTTTTGACAAGGATTTAATTTTCGCGGATTTCGAGAAAAATTGGATTTTTGTGAAATATTCTGTAAATGTACTCTTTCTAAATAGTTTTTATCAAAAATTCATCACTTTTATACTTTTAAATGTTATATTTGATCTTAATAGCCTAG
Source organism: Cordilura impudica (assembly GCA_963682025.1). Classification (NCBI taxonomy): domain Eukaryota; kingdom Metazoa; phylum Arthropoda; class Insecta; order Diptera; family Scathophagidae; genus Cordilura; species Cordilura impudica. The sequence continues at coordinate 62,433,413 of OY821521.1, forward strand.
GGTTTCGGAAAAAAATAATATGACTCCATTAACTAATAAAAGACAATTTATGCAAAAAATTCAAATATTTCGTAAGTGCTGCCCAATTTTTAGATGCGATATAATAATCAAATGTGTGGAAGTTTCGTCCCAAAAATTTGGGATAAAGCCGAGAACATTAACCCATTATTTGCCAAGGCCAACTTTGGATTTTAAGATATTTTAAAATAAAAATGACCTTAAACGAGTTTTTCTATTAAACTCGTTGATACCACTATTTAGAATTTAAGAAAAATAATTCGGTTAATTTTTATTTATTTAACCATTCAGTGCTCCAGGGATCAGAATAATCCGTTGTGTTATATCTTTGGTGCAATTATCTGCTTATTGCGAATATAAATTAAAACAACTTTTAACCAATTTTGTTATAAAATTACTTTATGTAATAAAGTACTAGTTGAATTTATTGCTGTCTCAACCACCAGTTTGGTGGATGTTGATAAAAAACGCAAAAAAAATTTCAGGTCAATCGGTGAAGATGAAATTACTAATAATGGTTGACATTTTTTGATTTTTTATAATCGGTCGCTTTATATTATCTTCAATGTCACCTACACGTTTTGAAACTTCTACCATTTTATTTCCCAGTTTTAAATAGTTTATTAAATAAAAGTAAATTTCAAATATAACAATATATATAAAAGGTAATATTAAATTAATACTACTCTTAATGGAATAAATTACAAAATTAAATCAAAGTGAAATTCAAAAAACGTCCTATTTTTTAGACATATGTATGACTTAAGTTGTTTTAATTTATATTCGCGAGCAATAAGCAGATAATTGCACCAGAGATATATCACAATGGATAATTTTGATCTCAGGAGCACTGAAGGGTTAAATATAACAAATTAACCGAATTATTTTTCTTAAATTCCAAATAGTGGTATCAACGAATTTAATAAAAAACTCGTTTTAGGTCATTTTTATTTTAAAATATCTTAAAATCCAAACTGGCCTTGGCAAATAATGGGTTAATGTTCTCGGATTTATCCCAAATTTTTGGGACGAAACTTCTACACATTTGATTATTATATTTTAAGCGTCGCATCTAAAAATTGGGCAGCCCTTACAAAATATTTGAATTTTTTGGGTAATATGTGACCCCAATTCCAAGAGGGTTAATGGGGACATATTATTTTTTTCCGAAACCCTAGGCTATTAAGATGAAATATAGTATTTAAAAGTAGAGAACTGATTAATTTTTGATATAAAGAATTTTGAAAGATTACATATACAGAATATTTCACAAAAATACCATTTTTCTCGAAATCCGCAAAAATAAAATCTTTGTCAAATAAATTCTGGGTCAGGGATTTACCTAAACATTCACAAAGTTAGTCTCTGATATGTATTTAATAAAACCTTAAAGTGCCAGATCCATTTTTTTAAATTTTGATTAAGAAAATTTTTTAAAACTTGAAAATGACTTTTAAAAATTTTATCAAAAAAATTTCCCATTTTCGGTCTCAATGCGCAATAGGTTAACAACGTGGTAATAAAATAGTACTTCAATTACTTCTAATTACTTATAAGTAGAGAGACAAAAAAATATGGCTTTAATCAATTTCTCAAAGTTGAAAAAATGCTATCAAATTTCATGGCCTAGTTTTTTTTTGGCACAAAAGTGGGCTGGGGCATTTGCTATTTCTTGCTCAATTTTTCTTCGTTTTTGAATTTTTATAGCTTTTTAAGAAGATAATTTAACACTATCCCGATTCTTGTAACAAGTTGTCGGAAAAATTAAACCGTGGAACGAAATTTTCGTAAAATCTCAAAAAAAAAAAGTAATATTTTCCCCGTATAAACACACTTGAAATGTTCAATCGAATTCCGGCGCGACTTTTCTTTATACGATTGTCCCCAAACTTTACATTTATTAGTTTTGTATTAAAAGGTAACAAACTGTACCCCGCCTATCCCCAAAATCGCAATTTGAAAAATGTCCATATAACGTAGGACCACTCTGATGTAATCTCTGTGTGCAGAGTATAAAAAGTACTTCATGTTTTTACTAGAAATAGCATTTTTGAAGATATATTTGAATCCACTCCAAAATACTTATGCTTAGTACTGAATTTTTTCGAAAAAAAAAACATTCAATTTAACTTCAAATATTTTACAATTCGTTCTTTTTTTGGAATATATGGATCTTTAGTACATAAGGTGATAATAGAGCTTATCAAATCATGTCAAAACTAAAATATTTATTACTCATATTAGAGATTTGTGTAATTTAATTGCCATTTTATATGTGTTCCATGCACTGTGCGCTATTACAAAGCACACACAAGTGTGCACAATTCTAAGAAATTCTGCATACTAAAGATTTAAATTTACGATAATTTGAATTCAATTAAATCATATTTTATATTTAATTATAATTCATAAGTCGTCCTTATAGGATTGCAAAGAATAATTCTGGAAAGTCATGCTCATATGAATATTTAAATAAATAATACTTACTAGCTTCATATTGTATATGGTTATATATTTATTTCTTAAGAAACTCAAAAAAAAACCTTTATAAAATTCTGATCTGGTTTTAATTAAAATACGTCTTAGTTCTGTTGAGGCTTAAAACAATGTATAACACCTAAGGTTGTAAATAGGACTGGGCTCTATTGAATGCAATTTTTAATTTAGTTTAAAAAGGATGAAAAACTCTTCAGAACAAACTGTCTTGCCTACATTCTTATATAAACATATTTCTTGAAATATCTATTTAGCAATTGTCAAAGAAATAGTAGCAGAGATGAGGTTAGTAATTTTCCACATTGAAATTCTTTACAGCAAATTCTTTACTTGAACAATTTTTGTTGGCGAACTTTAATAAAGATGAGAAAAAAAAAGTTTTCATAAATACTTTAAAAACTCTAGAGCAGATATCTGTTATTGAATTGTACGAAAAAATACGATAACAATACAGAAGAAAAACTACAAGATAAAGATAATAATTAAAAATTTTAAAAGCATGACACTTACATCCTATGAAGATTGAAATAGACTTAACCAGCTGCAATAATATTAAAAGGACCTTGTTAAAAACATGAAGTTATTGTATTTTGCACAACTGGTACCCGCCTGTGTGTCACTTATTTTTTGCAAAAACCAATTTCAAGAAAAGTCGGTGTAATATTATTTTGTTACAGATTTAAGTGAAGATCGACAAGCAGTTTTAAATGGGGACTATAACTAAGAATTGTTGTACAGGGTTTATTTTAGGATTACCGATTAATGGGTGTAATAAGCACACACACAAACAAAATTTTACAGATTACTATATAATAATTTGGATCAGAATCACTTTCTGTTTATATAAATTTTGGTCAAATTGGGTTTGTGTATGTTTATTACATTCATTTCTCAGTAGTCCAGAAATAAACCCTTTGTGAGTTCAAAAAGAATTTAAAATATATATTCATCTTTGCATGTTAGGAAGAAAATTTTTGACGAAAAATATTTAGTAAGTTTGTGTTGATGTTTGTAACTATCAATAATACCTAACACAGGCACACCTCTTATACTAAATTGACTTTAATCATAAACCTAGTGCGCAAACTAAAGGTTGCCATTATACAAATAAATATTTAGATGAAATTTGGTATATAAGATTTTATCCCGTATATTTTTTGTCTGTGTAGAGCGACACTTTATCAAGGTTCAGAAAATACACACATCAAACACACAATGTTCTGTTTTAAAGCAGCCAACACATATTTTTATTTTCATATCAATTATGTGTGTTTCCAAATTTTGTACGGTGCCGAACACAATCATGACTGTGTTTCGTTTTAATATTTCGTTATGTACGCAAATATGTTTCAATCATGTATTTCTTGTTTTGAATACACATAAACTACACCAGTTCGAGTGAAGCTTTATTTTAAGTTCATGTTCTTGCACGTGTACACCTAAAAAATCAGAACATGTAATCGAACGCGTAGATCTAAACTTTAAAACATTATCCACTCGCGATCGGAAAAGTCTTATACACCTCTATAATAACGACAACAACTGTTTCAACCAAATTTATTAATAAAATTTAAAATAATTCATTAGCCGTTACAAAAAAAATAAAAATAAGAAGATAATAATAAAAATAAAAAGATAGTAATAAAATAGAAAAGAGAAAAATTTTATATGTTGTTTATGACTAAATTTCGTTTTTTTTTTTTTTTTTTTTTTTTTAAATTTCGTGTTCTCCTGTACATTGTGTTTGGCAGTGTACAAAATCTATAAACCCATATAATTGATAAGTGCACAAACAATTAAAAACAAGTAAGAAAATTATAGTGGATCAGACCGGCTATAAAATACCCTATGCCATGTGTTTCCACATAGCTCCCAGGATAAAACTTTGCCGAGGCAATAACTGGATATAGAAAATAAAACAAAGTAAGAAAAAATTTTAGCGGTATTAGTATTAATTTGGACCGATCATGATCATATTTGGTGAATTCGCTTACTTTTCGCAAACACATATATATAAAAGCCAAATTTGAAATAGATAATAACAATAAACTACGGATTAATAGGAGCAATGGACATATTAATCCAACTTTTATCAATATATATTATATTAGGGGTGAAAGCGGTTTGTATGAAAAAAAATTTTGGTAGAATTTTGAGGTGTGCGGGTCAGATTATTGTGACACTGGATTTAAAACTTTAGTGCGCAAAATCTGAGCCAAATCGGACAATGCTTTCTGGACGCGCATTGGTTTCAAAGTTCATATATGCATTTATATGTACAAATTATAAAAAAGAAATCATTTTTCACAAAAAATTTTGATATTTGTAATTGCGTTTCAATTAAATTAATTAATAAACCATAATTAGAGTAAATTATCTTTATAATAAAACATCAAAAGCTATTATTGGTTTAAAAACAGCCAAGTTATATCAAGTTCCCTAGGCAATAAATGCGCCGCAGACCACTTGATTAAAAAAATCGAGCTCACATTTTCAAAGACATTGACATAATCTACAGCAACAACATTTTTGCATTTTCATGATCCCAACATGATCTTATGTAAAGTATTTTGCAGCTCGTGCATTGTTACCCGTTCTAAAATAATGTCAAAATGGTACGTATTTTTTAGCACTATTCCAAAATCTCCAATTTTAATTTTTCAAAAATTCTGTTCAAGAGATTTAGCGAAATCAACGATTGGACTTTAAGGTCTTACTAGCAAAATAAGTATAATTAAAAGTGCCAAACACTCAGCGGATTTGAAAATGTATTTTTTAATAATTTTTCAACTTTTAGGCTACATCTTTTTGGTGTTTTCATATTTCAAACATCTTCTATCAGAATGTTATACTATATGATATTAGTTCTCAATATTGTAAATTAAGATTAAACTGAATCACTATAAACTGTCCCTCTTTAAGGTCAAAAGTCAAATTTAAGTAAATTTACATTTTTTAAAACAAAATATCGAAATAATATAATTTTGTGGAAGGATTTCGATAAGACTTGTTGATAATATTTAAAAAACCGTAAGGAAAGCATTCTGGACTTATTTTCTGAAACTAACTCGTTGCGTTCTCGATTTTTTTTTTAAATTAATTCTTAAGTAATTATGGGTCAATGTCAGTCTATTATAAAAAACTAAAAGTCTTAACTAACAGAAAAGTGTCATTTCTAAAAGTGTTAGTTCTAAACAATATTATGCTAAACTAGTATTTTTCTGCCATTTGTTAAAATCTTTTTTTTTTATTTAACAGGTGGTACAAAATTATAGGCAACAGTATTCGAAAAATGCAAATTTACAATATCTACAAAAAGATGACGATTATTTATTTTTTTAATTAATTATTTTATTTGTGGAACTAAAAAGTTTCAAAATTTTTCATATATAATTCGCGTGTCACAAAATGTGCCCTAGTTTTATTTATTTTTTTTTCAGAATTATTATATTCATATAGACGTATATTGAGGGCTTATATTCAAAAAGTGATATCTACAGTTGACATCAATATTAATTTTTGATTTCAAACTGTTGTCTGATATAACTGTCAAATGTAATATTAATTTTGATATCACACATGATTTTATTAATAAATTGGTTTACACGCTCTCTTTAAAATAATTTTTGATGCAGATATCACTTTTTGAATATAAACCCTCGATATACAAATTTGTTTATATACTGTGTTAAATATATATATTTTCTACATATTTTCATAAAATAACGAATAAATTTGAATCCTGATGATGAAAATATTAATAGATTTTCATAAAGAGTCAATTTGACATCAAGAATACCCCATGGGTTAATTTCAGAAAATAAGTCCGTAATATTATTTTTTTGAATTATAGAAATATTATCAACAAATCTTATCGAAATCGTTGCACAAATATATATATCCCTAAATTTTACCTTTGACCTTAAGATGGACAGTTTGTACTGTTTCAATTTAATCTTAATTTACAATATTGAGAACTTATAATATATATTTTGAATAAAGATATTTGAAACATGAAAACACCAAAAAGATGTAGCCTAAAAGTTGAAAAGGTATGAAAAATCAAATTTTTCTTCAAATCCGATGAAATAAAAGCTTGCATACCAAATTTCGTCAAAATCTATTAATATTTGCGGCCTGTAGTTAAATATGCATAGGCGACAGGGCAGACATAGCCAAATTGGCTCAAAAGGTGATTTTGAGCCGATCGGTATAATAAAAGATGGAGCTAGGTCATATGTTTTTACAAAGTTACAAACATTAGCACAAACGCATTATACCCTCACCATATAGCGATATAGAGCATAATAATAATAAAAAAGCAATAACCCTGATTACTAAAGAATATCGATTATAACATTGAATTATGCTAGGGACATTAGTGTACTTAGCATAATATTTAATTAAAGATTTTATTTTTCAATTAAAATTCGTTTAGATTTGTCGCATTTTTATTTAGCCGTAGTTTTACCTTGGTGTAGAAAACTACACTTTTTTTAAATCTATAGAACTGTTAAGGTTTGGTTACCCATTTTGCTTGAAACGGATTACTTTGAAGTTTAAATCATACATGGAGCGCTGATTTTCGGCAACTTTAGTTTGGTATGTTTGGTGCAGTACCTTGTAGGCCAAGTGTAAAAGAAAGCAAGAGCCCAAGCAATTATGTGTATTTTGTAAATGGTCGGCTATCGAGTTTTGATGCTTAAGTTGAAGCCGTTGCTGATTTTGTTGATACTGAGGCTTTGTTTGTCTCAAATAATAAAAGGCGTTGGATACTCAACAACTGTGCACACAGCAGGACGCTATCGAACCGCTAGTGTGTTGAGACTACGGCAAGGTACCACTAATACTACTTCATCGCCCATGAATAGTTTCAAGGATGCTTTCTTTATATTTTTGCACCGCATATTAAAACAAGTAAGATAATTATAGTCGGTCTGGACCGACTACACGATACCCTATACCATGGTTTATAGAGTCAATTATATTTTGAAAAAATATATACAAACCAAATTTGAAAAAAATTTTTGCAATATTTTTGTTTTTTTATAGATTTAAGTGAAGAACTGGAAGCGGTTCTCTATGGGGCCTGTGACTAAGAATTGTCCTGTAGGCATTAATTTAAAATTAAAAATTAAAAAATAAAAATTAAAAATTAAAAATTAAAAATTTAAAATTAAAAATTAAAAATTAAAAATGAAAAATTAAAAATTAAAAATTAAAAATTAAAAATTAAAAATTAAAAATTAAAAATTAAAAATTAAAAATTAAAAATTAAAAATTAAAAATTAAAAATTAAAAATTAAAAATTAAAAATTAAAAATTAAAAATTAAAAACTAAAAATTAAAAATTAAAAATTAAAAATTAAAAATTAAAAATTAAAAATTAAAAATTAAAAATTAAAAATTAAAAATTAAAAATTAAAAATTAAAAATTAAAAATTAAAAATTAAAAATTAAAAATTAAAAATTAAAAATTAAAAATTAAAAATTAAAAATTAAAAATTAAAAATTAAAAATTAAAAATTAAAAATTAAAAATTAAAAATGAAAAATTAAAAATAAATAATGAAAAATGAGAATGAAAAATAAAAAAAAAATTAAAATTAAAAAGAAAATTAAAATATGAAAAATGAGAATGAAAAATTAAAAATAAAAAACGGAAAAGTAAAAATTAAAAATGAGAAAAAAATTAAAAATAAAAAATGAAAATTAAATAATTAAAAATAAAAACTTAAAAATGAAAAATAAAAAATGGAAAATAAAATATTGAAAATAAAAAATTAAGAATACATAATTAAAAATAAAAAACTAAAAATAAATAATTAACAAATAAAAATGAATATGAGAAATGAAAAATAAAAAATTAAAAATAAATAATAAATAATTAAAAATTAAAAATGAAAAAAAAAAAAAAAAAATGGAAAATAATATATTGAAATTAAACAAGTAAGAAAATTACAGTCGGTCTAGCCCGACTATACGATACCCTATACCATGGTTTAGAGACCCTATCTCTTCGGTCCAACTAATTGGATATAGCAAATAAGCATAAACCAAATTTGAGTGGCATTTTTATTAATTTTTTTGGCTGCAGATATGAAAAAGTTCATATCGGATGCTATGTCTATATGGGGACTAGGTCCAAAAAAGGACCGATCCTGACCATATTTGGTAATGTCACTTGCACTTTGAAAAAATATATACAAACCAAATTTGAGAAGAATCAGTACAATATTTTTGTTTTTTAATAGATTTAAGTGAAGATCGGGAAGCAGCTCTATATGGGGTCAAAGGGATCATTTTTGGGCTACTCATTAATGGATGTAATGAACGCATACAAACCCAATTTGAGTAAGATCTATATGACAATTTGGATCTTATGGCAATTTATGTCGATTTCATATGGGTAATTTGTATGGGGGCTAGGTCTGAACATGGACCGATTCTCACCAATTTCAACAGCGTTCATCCCATGGCCGACAAAAGCTAACATACCAAATTTCATAAAAATATATTCATATTTGCGACCTGCAGTTTGATTACAAGGTTGACATGGACACACAGACGGACGGACGGACGGACGGACGGACGGACATTGTTAAATCAACTCAGAAAGTGATTCTGCTTCGATCGGTATAATTAAAGATGGGTCTAGGTCTAATATTTTTGGTTGTTACAAACAGCAGCACAAAGTCATTATACCCAAACCACATAGTGGTATAGGGTATAAAAATTAAGAATACATAATCCAAAATAAAAAATTAAAAATAAATAATTAACAAATAAAAATGAATATGAGAAATGAAAAATAAAAAATTAAAAATAAGAAATGAAAAATGAGAAACAAAAATTGAAAAATAAAAAATAACAAAATAAAAAAAAATATGAAAAATGAAAAATAATAAATAAGAATAAAAAATGAAAAATTGAAAACGATATATGAAAAATAAAAACGAAAAATTAAAAATTAACCTGTGGAAATAATAAAAAATAATAAATATTTTTATATTAGCAGAGCCCCTGCAGCTGGTTGCAATAAGTGATACATAGATGGCGCTTTCTGTTTGATTTTAAAAAAGTGCCATAAAAATCTTTAATTACTAGATGTCTACACATCTCCTCTCAAATAATACTTATCTACGAATAGCACTTGTTAATAAAAGGTACTCTTCAACAAAGGGTATTTCTTAACATTATAGTACTCTTTAGCTGGGAAAGAACATTCAAGCTAGTATAACCTCGTTGTATAAACTCAGCACAAATCGTTTATACCCTGACCACGGAATGGGCTACGTAGATGCACCTGTTCCATGCAACAATTCAGTCTGAGTAAGGTTACTTTATTATTGTACAAATTTAGATTTGTGTTTTAAGTACTTTAAATTTTACAAAACTGTTTTACTGTGTTATTCAAAAAAATTCATTAAATAAAAAAAGAGAAAATAAATTAAAAATATTGCCACAAAATATAAGAGTTATATTGTGCCATTTGTTACATGTATCGCAATTTTAGTATGCCATTGAAAACACCATGAACTTATAAGTATTATGTTTGTATCCATTAATTTTAACACTTAACAGCTTTTTTGTTGGCTATTGACATATATACGAGTACGTATGTATATGCATCTATTTGTAATAAAGAGGTTTTAAAACCAGAATACACAAAAACAGAATACAAATACGTTTTATGCAACACAATAAAAATGTATATACTTCCGTTCTACACATGGTTGTGGAGTTAAATTTGCATATACTCGTTAACAATTGCAGTTAACAATTACATAGAAAAATGGTTACCACTACTGATAATGACAGTTAGTGTTGGTTTTTGTTATTGTTGCAGCAATAAGTTTCTTTCATATGAATAATGTGGCCCTTTTTCTGCTATAACGACTGTCTATGGTGCTCCAATAAATATGTACGTATGTATGTAAATATGTTATTGTTTGCTGTACAACAATTACACGCTGTTATGAAGATAATACTTTTATGGTCATAACATAAATAGATGAAAGTACATATTTGTATTAACGAATAGTTGTGTGTAAAAAATTACTCTTTAATTGACAGCTGCATGTGGCTTATTACAATTATAAGCGATTAAAGAGATATCAAAACTGTTGCAACATTTATTTTTACTATCCATTTAATAAAATAACAAGAAATAATTTAAGAATTCCTTATTTAGGGAAATGCTGAATTGTGTATATAAATTGATCCTTACATATATTTTAATATAAAGAAACAGCAATAGTCATATGTGCCAAAAAAAAAACTACCGCAAACTATTAGCAACACATATTTCCCTTTTCATCGCATTCTCTTTTAAAGTAAAATTATGGCTTTTCTTACGTATTTTGTTCAAAATATTTTGAAGAAATCTTGTATGTCTTTTGTGTTTAAATAGTTGCAATTTGTATACTCAGTTTTATAGAGCACGTTTTTGCAACAACAAAATCACGTTGCATTCATGTGTTATTTTTTAGTTCAAGACATTGTTTTCATATTAGATTTTAAAGCGAAAGCCAGCATTTAACATAATTGCGGTATCTGGCATGTTTTCTATAATTTTTTTTCCAAATAAACAGCAGATTATGTAATGACAGCCGACAGACTAATATATAGTAGGGTTATAACTTTAAAATTTTTTATTCAAAAATACATTATAGTAGGCAAATTACTTATAATTTCTTAAAGAATTTAAAAAAAAAAACACCTGTTGAAAGATAAAATTGTTAAAAGGTACTTGTTAAAAGTAACTTTTTTTTTAAACGGCACTCATTTAAAAAGATACTTTTTAAAAACTTATTTTTTTAAAAGGTGTTTTCTAAAAGGGTGCTTTTTTAGAAGTTACTTTCTTAAAAGGTAATTTTTAAAAAGGTACTTCTTAAGAATGGGACTTTTTAAAACTTACCTTTTTAAAATGTTATTTTTTTAAGGTACATTTTCAAAAGGAACTTTTTAGAGGTACTTTTTTAATGTTTTATTTTAAGGTACTTTTTTTTAAAAACATCCTTTTTTAAAAAACTACTATTTTAAAAGGTAATTTTTTTCAAAAGGTACTTTTTTAAAGGTACGTAATTGTTCTAAAAAGTGCTATTTTTAAAAGGCGCTATCTCTAAAATTATTTTTTTTAATGTAGCTTTTTTTAAAAATGGTACTCCTTGTAAGATGTGCTTTTTTTAAAGGATGCTTCTTTTAAAAAATACTTTTATAAAAGGTACCCTTTTTAACCTTTTTTAAACAGTACTTTTTTTAAAAGATACTTTTTTTGCAAAGGCACTTTTTTAAAAGGATATATTCTTTAAAAGTGCTTTCTCTTAAAGCCACTTTTTTCAAAAGTTACTTTTTTGAAGTTGTTTTTTAAAGGGTAAATTTTTCAAAGCTACATTTTTAAGGAGTACTTTTTTAACAGGTCCTTTTTGTAAAAGTTATTTCTTAAAAAGGTAAATTTTTAAAAGATATTTTCTTAAAATGTACCGTTCACTAAAATTTCTATTTTGAAAGTGCAATTTCCTAAGAGGTGCTTTTTTAAAACGTACTTTTTTTAAATATACTTTTTTAAAAGCAATTTTTTTAAAAGGTACTTTTTTAAAAGGTACTATTTTAAAAGGTACTTTTTTTAAAGGTACTTTTTTAAAGGCACTTTTTCGAAAAGTTTTTTTTAAAGGTTGCTTTTTTAAGATGTTAATTTTTAAAATTAATTTTAAAAGGTTTTTTTAAAGCTGCTTTTTTAATAAGATATTTTTAAAAGGTACTTTGTTACAGATACTTTCGATAAAGGTCCTTTTTTAAAAGTTGCTGTGTTAATAGGTATTTTTCTTAAAGCAAATTTTTTTTAAAGTTAATTTTTTAAAATGGCACTTTAAAAAAAATTTTTTTTTAAAGGTACTTTTTTTAATTATTTTTTAAAGTGACTTTGTTAGAGGAACTTTCTATAAATTGTACTTTCTAAAAGTTACATTATTTAAAAGAGACTTTTTAAAACGGTCCTTTTTTTTAATTTGCTGTTTTAATAGGTATTTTTATACCCTATACCACTATGTGGTTTGGGTATAATGACTTTGTGCTGCTGTTTGTAACAACCAAAAATATTTGACCTACACCCATCTTTAATTATACCGATCGAATCAGAATCACTATCTGATTCGATTTAACGATGTCCGTCCGTCCGTCCGTCCGTCCGTCCGTCCGTCCGTCCGTCCGTCTGTGTGTCCATGTAAAGATTGTAATCAAACTGCAAGTCGCAAATATGAACTTATTTTGATGAAATTTGGTCTATAAGCTTTCATCGACTATGGGATGAACGCTATTGAAATTCGTGAGAATCGGTCCATGTTCAGACCTAGCCCCCATACAAATGACCCCTATGAAATCGACTTAAATTGCCATAAAATCCAAATTATCATATAAATCTTAGTCAAATTGGGTTTGTATGTGTTTATTACATCCATTAATCAGTAGTCCAAAAATGATCCCTGTGGGACAACTCTTAGTCATAGGCCCCATATAGAGCTGCTTCCCGATCTTCACTTAAATCTATCAAAAAAACAAAAATATTGCACTGATTCTTCTCAAATTTTGTTTGTATATATTTTTGCAAAATACAAGAGACCTTGCCAAACATGGTCAGGATCGGTCCATTTTTGGGCCTAGTCCCCATATAGATATAGCATCCGATATGAACTTTTTCATATCTGCAGAAAAAAAATAATAAAAATCCCACTCAAATTTGGTTTATGCTTATTTTTTTTATATCCAGTTAGTTGGTCCTGAGAGGTAGGGTCTTTAAACGCATGGTATAGGGTATCGTATAGTCGGTCTAGACCGACTATAATTTTCTTACTTGTTTTGGGTTAATTTTTTGAAAAAGTTACTTTTTAAAAAAAAAAATATTTTTTTTTAAAGTTATTTTTTATAGTCGTACCCTATGCCACAATGTGGATTGGATACAATGACTTTGCGCTGCTGTTTGTGACTATCAAAAATATTTGACCTAGACCCATCATAATTATATTTTTATACCCTATAGCACTATGTGGTTTGGGTATAATGACTTTGTGCTGCTGTTTGTAACAATCAAAAATATTTGACCCAGACCCATCTTTAATTATACCGATCGAATCACAATCACTTTTTGAGTTGATTTAACAATGTCCGTCCGTCCGTCCGTCCGTCCGTCCGTCTGTGTGTCAATGTAAACCTTGTAATCAAACTGCAGGTCGCAAATACGAATATATTTTGATGAAATTTGGTATATAAGCTTTTATCGACCATGGGATGAACGCTATTGAAATTGGTGAAATTCGGTCCATGTTCAGACCTAGCCCCCATACAAATTACCCCTATGAAATCGACATAAATTGCCATAAGATCCAAATTGTCATATAGATCTTACTCAAATGGGGTTTGTATGCGTTCATTACATCCATTAATGAGTAGTACAAAAATGATCCCTTTGGCCCCCTACAGAGCTGCTTCCCGATATTCACTTAAATCTATTAAAAAACAAAACAAGTAAGAAAATTATAGTCGGTCTAGACCGACTATACGATACCCTATACCATGCGATTAGAAACCCTATCTCTTAGGCCCAACTAACTGGACATTGAAAATAAGCAAAAAACCAAATTTGAGTGGGACTTTTATTAATTTTTTTGGCTGCAGATATGAAAAAGTTCATATCGGATGCTATATCTATAAAGGGACTAGGTCCAAAAATGGACCGATCCTGATCATGTTTGGTAAAGTCTCTTGTATTTTGCAAAAATATATACAAACAAAATTTGAGAAGAATCAGTGCAATATTTTTGTTTTTTAATAGATTTAAGTGAAGATCGGGAAGCAGCTCTATATGGGGTCAAAGGGATCATTTTTGGACTACTCATTAGTGGATGTAATGAACGCATACAAACCCAATTTGAGTAAGATATATATGACAATTTGGATCTTATGGCAATTTATGTCGATTTCATATGGGTAATTTGTATGGGGGCTAGGTCTGAACATGGACCGATTCTCACCACTTTCAATAGCGTTTATCCCATGGCCGATAGAAGCTTATATACCAAATTTCATCAAAATATATTCATATTTGCGACCTGCAGTTTGATTACAAGCTTTACATGGACACACAGACGGACGGACGGACGGACATTGTTAAATCAACTCAGAAAGTGATTCTGATTCGATCGGTATAATTAAAGATGGGTCTAGGTCAAATATTTTTGGTTGTTACAAACAGCAGCACAAAGTCATTATACCCAAACCACATAGTGGTATAGGGTATAAATATTGCACTTATTCTTCTCAAATTTTGTTTGTATATGTTTTTGCAAAATACAAGAGACGTTACCAACCATGGTCAGGATCGGTCCATTTTTGGACCTAGTCCCCATATAGATATAGCATCCGATATGAACTTTTTCATATCTGCAGCCAAAAAAATTAATAAAAATCCCACTCAAATTTGGTTTTTGCTTATTTTCTATGTCCAGTTAGTTGGGCCTAAGAGATAGGGTTTCCAAACGCATGGTATAGGGTAGCGTATAGTCGGTCTAGACCGACTATAATTTTCTTACTTGTTTTTCTTTATGAGACTCATGTACTCACTGATAAACGCAATAACTGTTCTAGCTTTTTAAATAATTATGTACTTTACTGGGAGGATTCCACTAAGAACCATAATAAAAGCCGCGCCATTGGTGGTTGTTTGTATGGTTTTAAGAAAAGCTTAGAAAATAACATGTAACATGTGTAACATTATCTGCCTAATTAGACGATGTTTGTTTTCATTTTATATCAAGCTACATTAACTGGAATAATGGGGCTCATGATTTTGTGAAACTTACACATCATATAAATGGTTTGAACACTCAACCATTTTGTATTATTGGAGATTTAAATGCGAGAGTCTCTTCTGCACAAACACAGGATGATGATATGTTCACTAATTTACCTTTAGTTGCCAACTCACGACGGTCTAAGGATAGTACAATTGATGGGGAAGGGAGAAAACTATTATCTTTCCTAGAAAACGCGGGTGGTATTATAGTTAATGGCGGTGGTTGAGTACACTTTTTGTGATGTTATGGGAAGTTCAATGATTGATTATTGTATTTATTCACCTGATGTTCTGAAACTGATTTCCGACTTACTGATCCCAAGTAAGTCTTTTTCTGATCACATGCAGCTTGTTGTTTCATTGTACGCAGATCTTAACAGTCTCTCAAGAGAATTGGCACATTTTGACAAGCTTCCTTGGTTCCCAAAAAAAATTGTAAGTTCTGCAAATGCTCTTTAAAACCTCACTGACCTTAGTTACATACAACCTATTTTACCCATTCAAAAAAAACTTAATATATGCACTCAGTAAATTCGTAATGCTAATGGTGTAATTTCATTAAGGAAACGTTTTGATCAGAAAAAAAAAATGGTTTGACTCACAGTGCGAAAATGCTCGTAGACGAATGCTTGAGAAATTGAATAGTTATCGTACATCTGGTACTGAAATTTGTAGAAAATCTTATGTCGAGAGTAGGCCAATGTTTTCAAGTTTATGTAATAAGAAGAAGCTAAATTTTAAAACCGTGGATATAGAAAAACTAAATTATGTGAGAAACAGTAGCGAATGGTGGAAACATGCAAATAGGATGAGAAATTGCAGAACTAGGGTGGGAAACAATTTAGGAGTCGTTAATTTTTATGATTATTTCAAATCTCTTTTGCATGCTTCAGATTTAGTTAGTGAAATTTCTTGGTGTTTGAACAATGCTATCGACCAATTTCTTGACTTCCCTTTTGAAATGAGAGAACTAATTTTGTTTTTGAAAACTGCTGAGGCGCATAAGTCTCCTGAAATAGACAGAATCAGTTATGAATTTTATAAAAATGCTCCTGATAATTTTTTAAATGAAATTTTGTCATTATTAAATTTTGTCTTTCTGCATGAAGCAATTCCTGACTCCTTTCGGAGCTCTCTTATAATACCATTATTCCGAAAGTGTGGTATTAATACTGTTTCAAACTACAGATGGTTATCGTTTCTTGACAATTTATACAAAATCTTTACGGGATTGTTACTTAGATGTACTAACAGCTGGTTGGCCTTTAACGGTATCCTTAATGAATACCAAACTGGGTTCCGCAAAGATTACCCCAAAATTGATAACTTATTCAATTTAACCAGTATTGTTAATTTGGGTTTCAATCGGAAAAGAAAAATTTTTGCATTTTTTATTGACTTTTTTCGGCCTTTGATATTATCCCACGTAATTCGTTATTATATAAACTTGTTGTTTGGGTCTTTGAAGTAAAATGGTGTCCATATTGAGGAAATTGTATGACACTACGACTAGCAGAGTTTGAAATGGCAGTTCGCTTTCTGATTCTTTCACGGTGTCTCAGGGTGTCAAGCGGGGATTTTTATTAAGTCCAGTTTTGGTTTCGCTATATCTTAACGAGCTTCCAGACTATCTACCTGGACCTATTACTTGTGACGGTGATCTGTTTTGCTCTGCACTGTAGCAAAAGAATTTCTGTTACAAGCAGAATAAGAAAGAAGAAAAAAAAATAATAACCTTGATCTTGAAATTATTTTCAAGTTCAAGTATGTACATATAAACAACACCTTATATGGTAATATGTTGATGGCATTTTTTTTTTGGCAAACTGATTTATGGTGTTTTATTCTCTTCATTGTGTTGTATGAAATCATGAACACATTCATATGCAATCATGCTGGTCAAACCACGTATTTTCTTGTATTGATCTCACTTGCTCTCATAGTCATATATGAGTGGGAGTGTTATAAATACTAGAGAATATTATGGATGCATATGAATGTTCTCAATGAATTGGTGGTGATTTTGTTTTTTTAATAAACAGGTTTTTATCTGCAGATGAATGAATGAAGATGAGAAGGTTTAATGTAATAAAGTTAAATTTAAATCGTGGAGTTGAAGATTAATTGTTGACAAGAAAGGTTGAGGAAAAACCTTAATATTTAAAATTAATAAAATGTAGTTTTTAAGAGTTGAATTATGTTTATTGTGAAGAAAGGTTGAGGAAAAACCTCTTAAAAAAAATAAAATGTAGAGTTTAAGAAAGTTAAATAATTTTAATTTAGAATTAAAGAAATAAGAAAAGACATAAAATAAAGTAAAGTTAAGAGAGTTAAGTGAAATTTAAAATTAGTGAAAAGTTAAATTAAAACAAACAAAATAAATTAAAGATTAAAATTAAAAATTAATGTTTTTAAAGTTTAAAGAAATATAAAATTAAATTTAAGAACAGAAGAGGAGTTGAAGTTTTGTTTTGGAAGAACAAGGTTGAGGAAAAACCTGAAATTAAAATTAATAAAATGTAGTTTTTAGTAGTTAAGTTTTGAGTTTTGAAGAATAAGGTTGAGTAAAAACCTTTTAAGTATATAAAATGTAGTTAAAAAAAAAAACGAAGGTTGAGAAAAAACCTCTTAAAATTAAAAATGTAGATTAAGTGAAATTTAAAAGTAGTGTAAGGACGGTTAAAACAAAAAAAAAAATTTAGAAAGTTAGAAACTTAAATAGACTTTAAGAAAAAAAAAACTAGATTTTATTGACATTGTAAAATTTAAGAAATAAAAACAAATAAAAATTAAAATAAACTTTAAGAAAAAAAAAATAACTTTAGATTTTAGTGCCATTTGTACAAAAATTTTTAATGAAAACATACAAATAACAACAACAATAATTAAAATACAGTGTCTAGTGGAAATATATAATAATAAAACATTAAAAACAAAACTAAATCTACTACAACTTAATTGATCGCAGTCATCATAATTTACTTCAACAATTATACGCTGTTATACTCCGACAAAGAGTGAAATGTGAAGGAGTTTTAATAAAGTTACATGCCAAAATAGAAAAACATATTCCGAGACACAACCACGGCGGCCGGCGGCAGCAGCTTCATCGGTACCTCATCGGAATGCAACACCAGCGATATGGCGATATGAAAGTTGTGCAAAAATTAAAAGTGAGCTAGTATTAAAATTGTTCTACTATTAAAAATGTTTTCTACTATTAAAAATTTTTTATTAAAATTTAAAAATTTTCCTAAAAATTAAAAATTTTCCTAAAATTTAAAAATTTTCCTAAAAATTAAAAAATTGTCCTAAAATTAAAAAGTGCTAAAAGTCAACTTTTGTTAAAACTAAAAATTTCATAAATTAAAATAATTTTCCTAAATATGGATAAAATTAAGCTAAATTTAAAAATTCTCCTAAAATTAAAATTATGCTATACTTTAAAATTTTTCTAAAATTAACATTTTCCTAAATTTAAAATTTCCCTAAAATTAAATTTTGCTAAACTTAAAATTTTGCTAGGAATAAAAATTTAAAATTAACCTAAATTTAAAATTATAGAAATTTACGAAATTTTTTTTTTAAGATTTTTCTAATTAGAATTTAAAAGTTTTCTAAATGTGAGGTTTTCTAATTAAACCAAATTTTTGTCATTAAAATTTGCTAAGTGTAAGGTATTCTAAATATAAAAATTTACCTAAATACAAAATTTTTCTAAAATTACATAAAAAAAGTTTTCTAATTATAAAATTTAAATAAATATATAATTTTCGAAATGTCAAAATTCGCAAAATATAAAATATTCGAAATATAAAAATTTTCTGAATATAAAAATTTTTTCTAAATATAAATTTAAACTAAAATTTAACTAAAAATTTTCTAAATTAAGAACTTTGCTAAATATAAAATTAATCTAAAAATTTTCCTAAATAAAAATAAAATTGAGCTAAAATTAAAAATTATATTAACAAATATAATTTAGCTAAAAATAAAATTTTCCTAAAACAGAATTTTGCTAAAATTTAAAAATTCTTCTAAAATTAAAATTGAGCTATATTTAAAAATATTCCTAAAATTAAAATTTCCCTAAAAATTAAATTTTGCTAAACTTAATTTAAAATAACCTTACAATGAAGGTTCAATAAAACTTGTTAAAACCAATGTAGAAAACCAAACCAAACCTAATCTTTTCATTTTGTGGGTTACCTCCAATTGAGATGGAGTCGAGGTAACATGGTAGGGAGGGCAAAAGGGGCAGAACACCTCGTCCCCAATCCCAAGGTAAGTATGGCCATCCGTCCCATTTAGCGTCCGTTGTTTTTGACAGTTGTTTTTTTTTAAATCGCACGTGAAAATCTGTAGTGCGGTTTCCCTGGGCCTGAGCAAGACCCCACCCATCCGGCGAGCTAGGCCCCTACGCCAGCACGTGCGACCAGCAAAGGCTCAGGGAAACGGAAGCGGATCTTCCACCAACGCCGCACCATTACACAAATATGGTCAGGATCGGTCCATTTTTCGACCTAGTCCCCATATAAATATAGAACCCGATATGAACTTTTTCATATCAGCATTTTCAATAATAACAATGCCACTCAAGTCTGGTTTATGCTTATTTTCTATATCCAATTAGTTGGACCGAAGAGATAGGGTCTCTAAACCATGGTATGGGGTATCATATAGTAGGTCTAGACCGACAATAATTTTCTTACTTGCTAAAATTAACATCTTTAAAATGTTTTTTTAAAGCTACTTTTTTAAAAGGTATTTTTAAAACATACTTTGTTAGAGATACTTTCGCTGAAGGTCCTTTTTTAAAATTTGCTGTGTTAATAGGATTTTTTTTAATTTTAATTTTTTATAAAAGTTAATTTTTTAAAATGACAGTTTCTAAAAAAAAATTTATTTTTTAAAATTACTTTTTTTTAAGTATTTTTAAAGTGATTTTGTTGGAGATACTTTCTATAAAGGCGGTCTTTTAAATTGTACTTTCTAAAAGTTCCATTATTTAAAAGGAACTTTTTCGAAAGGTCCTTTTTTAAGTTGCTGTTTTAATATGTGTTTTTTATGTTAATTTTTAAAAAAAAGTTACTTTTCTTTAAAGATATTTTTTTCAAGTTATTTTTTTAAAATGTACTTTTTTAAAAACTTTTTACTTCATAAAACATAGATTGCTTAAATGTTACTTTTTTACAAAAGTACTTTGTTTGAATAACTATTTCTCTTTAATGTATTTTTATTAATTTTTACTTTAAAATGTTCTTTATAATGTTTGTATCTACTTTTTTAAAATGTACTTTTCTTTAAATTTACTATTTTGAAAGGTAACTTTTTTAAAAGGGTACTTTTTTTTTAAAACTGCTTTTTTTAAAAGGTACATTTTTAAAAGGATACTCTTTTAAACGGGAATTTTTCAAAAAGTTACTTTATTTGAAAAGGTACTTTCATAAAAGGTTATATTGTAAAAATAGACTTTTTAGGAGGTAATTTTGTTTTAAAGGTACTTTTTTTAAAGTTGTTTATTCATTTAAAAATTACTTTTTTGATAAGTATTTTTTATAGTTTTTTTAAATGGTTCTTTTTAGAGGATTTTTCGATAAATGTGATTTTTTAAAAGTACTTTGTAACAGTTACGTTTATTAAAAGGTGCTTTATTAAAAGGTGCCGTTTTTAAAAGGTACTAATTGCAAGGTATTTTGTTTAAAATGTACTTTCTCTAAAGGTATTTTGTATTTTTCAGGTACTAGTTTCTAAAGGTAAATTTTTTAAAGATACGTTTTTTGAGATATTATTTTTAAAGGTGCTTATTAAAAGCTCCCTTTTTTAGAAGTTACAGTTTTAATAGATACTTTTTTTAAAACATACTTTTTATATGGAACTTTTTTGAAAGATAACATTTATAAACGGTACTTATTTTAAAAGCTACTTTTTTTAAAATCTACTTTTTGAAAGATACCTTTCATAAAAGGTACTTTTTAAAGGGTATTTTTGAGAAAAGTGTTACATTTTGTAAAATATACTTTTTTTAAAAGAAATTTCAATAATATATGATTTCGTTTAAAGATTTTTTTAATGGTACTTTTTTAAAAGATATTTTTTTTTTATTAACAAGTGCTGGTTTATGAAAAAAAGCACACAAAATTATCCACTCCAGCCAAACAGCTGCTTCAAAATATTTATCATATTTATTATATTTGTAACTGTGTATAATCACTATTACAAAACAGCAATTCAACATAAAAATTTCGTTTGCAAAACTTGGCTTCCAAAATTTATTACCCCTAACGATTTGCCATCATTACAAGACAAACTTTGTTGGATTTTGGTTTATTCTCGTCGAAAAATTTCTTGTATATAACTACTTGTAAACTATGTCTTCTTAGGTTAGTAGTTTTATTTTTTCAAATGCCAGGAACAAAAACTTTTCGTGTTGTTTAAGTTGTAGTATTTTCGCCTAATACAATTTACCAATAGTTTTTTTTTTTTTTTTGTGAAAATACCCAACACTTTCTTTACTATAACTTTGTAGTGGTATTTGAAAAAAAATTCAACATTTTATGAGTTTATTGAGATTTACCTGGTCGGAATATTATGGTTTAGAAAAGAAGTTTACTCTTATTTAGGCCATAAATATCTTTGACGGTTTTGAATTGTTGAAACTTCGGCCAAAGTGAAAAACATAAAGTAGCTGGTACTTAGGAGTAGAACGACACGTAACGCAAAGAACATGTTTTGACACTCTCAATATAAATGAGTACAATAAAACTTTTGAAATGTTTTGAAGTTGAATGTATTTATTAATTATGTAAATTTTCTTATATAGATATTACGAAAACATCTTTACAATGATGCTGCAGTGTTATATGTTTTTCATAATTTATAAATCTTTAATTTTAAATTAAAATCTTCAGTTTTTTGACAGACTCCGCATGTATTTATTTTAAACAATATTTCTTGCCTACGTTAAGCTGACGCTATTGTTCAATTTGCAACCAAAGTTACACAAAAAGGAAAAAAATAAAAAGACATACAAGTTGTTGAAAATTTCCAACATTTCCATTTTGCCAGCAGTTTATTGTTGCAACAAGTTTTTAAGTGGTAAATATGTCAGAGTTTGTAAATTTTTTAATGGGAAGGAAGCGGCAAACTTGAAAAAAGTTTATTACAACCAAGTTCAAAATGAGTGTTGGTGTTGGTGTTTTTGTTTTTTCCCCCCCGTTTCATAGGAAATATTCGGTGTGTATTTAATTATAGCTTCATTAATTGTTGTAAGTTGGAAACATATTCTATAAGAAGATATCAAAAAATAATAATAATATGATATTAACACTTGATAATTTCCAAATGAAGAAGAAAACAAATTAAAGTCGAGCTAAGCCGACCGTAAGATAACTAACACCTTGATTTAGATTTGATTCTTTCAATACAGCAAGGAGGGTATATGTATATCAGATTATCATTCCGTTAGATATAACCATGTCGATCTGTCTGTCTGTCTGTTCGTTGCGTTCATTCACATAATACACCATCCGCCTCCGAAAACTTAGCATAATGTTGTTTTTCAAGGTTTGTAAACGACATTTTCATTCTTTTTATAACGATATTAACCCTTTCACGACCAAACCTATACTGCTGGAATTTTTTTTTTTTTTTTTTGGATTCATACTTAACGAACCCAACATTTCTAAACAAAAGTGTCGTCAAAAATATTTTTTTAAATTCCTTCAACGAAAAATCCATGGGCCATATATATCCCATTGGTCGTCAACGGTCAAAATTTGCAACTAATTTACTCCGCTCAAAGCAAGTCAGTGATTTGTGTTTTTATTTTTTACATAAATAACTGTAGCTTTGGTTTTGTATTTGTTGTAAATTTTTAAATATAGATAACAGAGAATCGATTACTACTTTTTTAGTTTGTATTTTTTAAAAATGGAAAGGAAAATCGTTCTTTTTGTAGAAAGCCGCTTCGAAGATTACCATAATTGATAGTTTAATTAATTGTTGATTTAATATTATGATTTTTTTTTTTTTATTTAGTCTACATATATAAAAGAGTTGCGAGGATGATCATCATCGTCCAGCCCAAACCATTCGACCCTGAAGCTTGAAATATGGACTGTAGGTTCCTCTCTCTGCGCTAGGATCCACTAAGAGCGGATTTTTAAAAATTCGTACATTAACGGGGTAAAAGCGGACAAAAAGGGGGAAAGTGGTAACAAATTAATCTAGGAATATGAAATTTGGTATGTGGACTCCATCCGAGAAACAGATGTGGGCTCAGAACTAATTTTTTCGAAATTCGGCCATTTAAGGAGAACAAAAAGGGACAAAAAGAGCACAAATTGTACCTTTCTGCATCTTTTTAACATATTAATCTATAAATATGAATTTTTGTACACAGACTCCACCGGATACGTAGGCATCAGTCAAGAATGAAGGTACTGCTAATTTTAATATTTAGGGGAGGAAAAACGGCCAAAAAGGGGAAAAATTTTACATTTGGTAATTCTAGACAAACGAATATAAAATATAGTTTGTGGATAGAGAATGAGACGAAATCTTTGGAAATTCGGATGTTAAAACGGGGTAAAAACGGCCCGTAACTGAAAGAGTGTACATCTTACCTCTTAATTAAGAAATATTAAATTTGATATGTAGATTCCACCAGAAACACAAACATCGGAGAAGAATAAAATTTGTTTTAATTCGAGCCTGAAGGGGAAAACTGATACTTTTCAACTGGTAAATTTTCATTTGAAAGCACGTTTTCTTTAGAAACCACGTAAGAAATTTATAGTCGGTATAGACCGATACCCTATACCATGCGTTTAGGGAATTGGTCTAAGGTAAAAATAATTGGGTTTAGAAAAAGCATAAACCAAATCTGCGTCGAAAATTGGACATATTTGGTAAAGTCACTTATTTTTTGCAACAACATATACAAACCGATTTTGAGAAAAATCTGTGCAATATTTTTGTTTTTTAAAGGTTTAAGTGAATTGTCCTATATGGTTTATTTTTGGTCTATGTATTAATGGATGTAATAAACGCACAAAAACCCAATTCGACTGAGCTCTATTTGATGATTTGAATCTTATGGCAAGTTAAGTTGATTTCATAGGGGTCACTTGAATGGAGAGTAGGTCTGAACATGCGAACATTTTCTCCATTTTCAATAGTGTTTGTGCTATGATTTGATAAATAAAATAATATTGTTTTAGATCTTTATTAATCTGAATAATTTACGAACTTATTATGAATAAAAAAGTGGTACTTAAATGGAGTAGGTGGCAATACATTTTAAACTTTTACAAAATTCTAAATTTGCCAAATTTATTTTTTAATGTTGTAAAAAGGAGTTTCCTTACGGGCTAATGATGGTCAAATTTGGTGTAAATAAAAAGATCAATTTATTTTCATTTTTCACCCAACGTTTCGTCTACTTTTTTCAGACTTCTTCAGGAGTGTATAATTTTATTTAAATTCTGGCGACAAAATAAAATAGATATAAACCAAATTTTTAAAATATTTTTAGAAAAAGAAAATTAATGTTAGTATCCTTGATCAACTTACGATTCTATATTACATCCTACTAATTGTAGTCACTTATCTAAAAAAAACTGGACTTCGCGACACATAAATTGTAAATAAATAAATAAAATAAATAAATGATGACAACACAGTACACAGATATCACAAATTGATCTTAACACTAGTATCACAGAACTTTAACTATTATACTAAGTAATTGCAACCGAATATTGTAGCTTTGTGTTGTCTTTATCCTCTCTTGTGTTCATGGCATATTCTAATCGCTGTTGTGTGCGGAAACCTTCTAATGTATATCATTTATTTATTCTCATCTCCTTATCCAGTATTTTTATTTCGTCAAAATTAGGCATATGATTATTTTCTTTCACATGCTGAGCGAGTGCTGTGGTTTCTCTCTCTTTGTTTATGTCCGCCTTATGTTCAGCAATTCGTGTCCCTAATTAATAATTTCGCGCTTAAGGCCCATTTACACGATACCACTCAGTCATATGATTTTTCGAAATAAAAATCCGATGAAATTCATCGGACTGTCACACTCAAGTCTTATAAAAACTGCTGTTTAGAATAACATACGAAGTTATTTTGAAATTTATATTTTATTTCCACTTTCTTTTTTGCCCTTTTTTTAATATTAGGTATCAAAAAGTGTGATAGAGTAAACAGGCCTTTAGTAATAAAATTATGTTTTTTTATTTTGTGAAATCACTATTTGTTGTGTTCTATATTGGAAGATAACACATTTGTTACAAAAAATATAATTTAAAAAAAAAATTGGTAAACGAAAAATAAATATTTTTTTAGTGATGCCAAAACAGTGGAAACTTTTAAACTACTTTACCAGAGTTGATTAAAATAATAAAAAAGAAGAACGAGTGAAAGAAACTATAAAAAAATCTTAGCCGTTATTTAAATATAGATTCTGCCATTTTCTTTCAATTATTATAAAATAGTGGCAAGAATAAAGTTTTATGAAGAGTTGAAAACCAGAATAATAGATGACTTTAGGGATGGTCGTAAGCAAAAAAATATTTGTGAGAAATATTCTATGAATAAATTCATAAAATCGTCTGACTTGCTTTAATTTTGCTAAAAAACGCCTGAACTGGAATTAGAGTACTATTGGCGAGTAGCGTTGATGAAAAATTTGAATATTTAAATGGCCACAAAACGGCTACACGCTTCGAGAGTTTTACTTAAAAAATTAATATAATCGTTTGGTATAGGAATCATCTACCCCCCAACAACATGTGTTATTGTATAGTAACGGTTTCGATTGTTTTATCAACAGCATAAAAATGAATACATACTTTTAAGATTTGTTAATTTTTTCTGAAGTTATGATAATATTTCTTCTTTGTTAAATAAATAAAGCATACAAATGTTTAAATTAATAAAATAGTTTTTAATTTTATGATAAAATTTTTTGGTATTGACCAAGTCATCAAAAATACATTTTGTTAAAAATTTCCATCGTATTGTCGCTCAGACCATATTTCTTATTGTTTTTAAATATTATTATGGCTTTAATAATTGACATAATAATTACGCTAACAACGTAGCGGGTATACTGCTAGTAAAAATATTAAACTTTAAAACATCTTTTCTACCCGTACTGAATTTTGCTGGATAATAAACCGATTCTAAATATTTTGGTGTTTCTGAAAACCATAAATACTGGTCCATGTTATATCAAAATTTTGATATTTTCGGTTTAATAACGTCCGAATTAATGACATCCAAATAGCATGAAGAAAACAGAATTTTCAGACTTTGGGGTCTCCATCTTAGGTCGTGAGAATACATGTACCATTTTATTTATTTTTTTTTTGTATGGTCTGAAAGCTAAAACAATACTCCATCGACGCAAGTCAGCTATAATAAAATTGGTTGGAAAATGTGACAATATAAGAAAAAAATAAAAATGGGACAAATCAACTGATTTATCTTGTCCCAGCAGAAATTCGTACATAGGATTAAGAAGGCGTTTTCCCACCGAATTATGTTCCACAAATCACCGCACCACTTCCTAACAACATAAACTGGTCTAATGTTGTTTCGTTAAATAGTAACATTAATTCAAATAATTAATTTTTGTAGAACAACTTAAAGATATTACATTTGATCTAATCAATAATTTAAAAAAATTGTAAAACAAAGCTCGAACCATTTGATAGGAAAATTAAAATGTTAGGTTGGAACGCTAGAGGTTTACGTAAAAAACTTAAAGAATTTCTTGATTACTTATTAAGAGAAAACATAGATATAGCGCTGGTGTGTGAAACCCCAGATATTTCCGCGAAACATTCAAAGTTTTTTTTCGCTACCGCAAAGATAAACAAGTAAGAAAACTATAATATATAAATTAAAATACCCTATAAATTTTATGAATTAAAATACCCTATATCATGCGTTTAGAGACTAACTGGACATAGAAAATAAGATAAACCAAATTTGAGTGGGATAAATATTAATTTTTTTGGCTGCAGATATGAAAAAGTTCATATCGGATGCTATATCTATATGGGCACTAGGCCTAAAACTGGACCGATCCTGATCATGTTTGGTAAGGTCTCTTGTATTTTGCAAGAATATATACAAACAAAATTTGAAAAGAATCTGTGCAATATTTTTGTTTTTTGATATATTTAAGTGCAGATGGGGAAGCAGCTCTACATGGGGCCTATGAGTAAGGGTTGTCCCATTGGGCTAATTTTTGGGCTACTCATTAATAGATATAATAACCGTATACAAACCCAATTTGAGTAAGATCTATATGATAATTTGGATCTTATGGCAATTTATGTCGATTTCATAGGGGTCATTTGTATGGGGGCTAGGTCTGAACATGGACCGATTTTCACCAATTTCAACAGCGTTCATCCTACGGCTGATGAAAGCTCATATACCAAATTTCACCAAAATATACTCATATGTGCGACCTGCAGTTTGGTTACAAGGTTTACATGGACACACAGACGGTCGGACGGACGGACGGACGGACGGACGGACGGACGGATGGACGGACACACGGACGGACATCGTAAATCGAATCAGATAGTGATTCTGATTCGATCGGTATAATAAAAGATAGGTCTAGGTCAAATATTTTTGGTAGTTACAAACAGCAGCACAAAGTCATTATACACAAACCACATAGTGGTATAGGGTATAAATAGGTTCGAAAGGAGGGGGAGTTGCAATTTTTGTACGAAAAAATATAAAACATATGATTCCTTCTTCAATTGACACTGAACTTATTGAAAATACTGGAATACAAATAACTCGTGCTGATAACACAACCTTAGATATTTATAGTTGTTATTTTCCTGGAGGATCCGCTGGACCGTTGGACATAAAGAAAAATAATTTTGAATCAGATTTAAAAAAATTTTGCAGATTATCACAGGACTATTTTTAACAAATATGCCAGATAAAATAACTGGATCTGAAGCTATCAATAGTTTAAATTCTGACCATCTACCAGTACATTATAGTATAGGTGGGACGCCAGCTAGGATCACCAAATAATATAGAAATCGCTGGACCGTCATATAATGTATGCCTTGTAGCAATCTACGTACATAGTGGCATTTAAATTTAATATAGTGTATGTATGGGGGCAGGATCGCCATATAGTGTATGAGGGGGCAGGATCGCCATATAGTGTTAGCTTGGCAGGATCGCCATATAGTGTTAGCTTGGCAGGATCGCCATATAGTGTAAGAGGGGTGTACAAAAGGACACTAAGATTGGGTGAGAACCGGACCAATCTCAGGAGGAATTTTGTCAAGTGCTTTCCTCAAAGCAGTTCCCGCGTGCACGCTAGATGCACTTTTTTTATACAGCACGTAGGCAGATTATGCCAATGTTTGAACCCTTTGGCAGAATATGCCAGTAAAAAAAAAAGAAAATCTCTGTTTAGTTTTAATTATAACCCTTTCAAATCAGAATTACAATTGATTATTTATTTTAAAATGCTGGTCTTTTATATCATTATAATTTAATATTTTTACTTAATTTAAATAATAGTCTTCTCTTTTCTTTACATTCGCATATTACAAATTCATTGATTTTTGAACGTTGGGCTCAATAGCCAATCAGAAAACGTTCAATAATCAATTTAAATTTTTCCCCTCAAAATTTGAGTGACATTCCTAGCTGGCGTCCCACCTATACTATATGGCGATCCTGCAAACACCGATCCTGTAAACAACTACACCACTATATAGATGCCTGCAAAGATAAATTGTGCGAAAACCAATACTGTCTACATCATCAATCAATTAATCCAATAAAGAAAAGATCAAGGGGCGGCAAGAAAACCAAGGCAAACAAACAGCGAAAAGAGCTAAGAAGACTTATCGCAATCAGCCAAGGGGAGCAGAAACATAAATTTTATCAACAATTACGGTTATTAGACTAGGATGAGTTTCTGGAAAAAGCTAGGAACATCAATAATGCTCATGCTGGCAGGGTATGAAGCAAACAACGTAATAGACAACGGAAAACAAACAACACATAATCATCGAGAAATTCGTGACAATACGTACACCGACTCCAGCAATCGAAGAAGATGACCACACCTTACATATAATATTAGTAATAATTTGTATTTTTTTTGCAATTATTTTATACAAAGTGCAACAGCACTATAAGAAATATGCTATTAAAACGGCATCTAGGATTTGCGCCGCAAATGTTTAAAAATTAGATACTTTAGTTAAATAAAACAAATATTATTTTACCTTAAATGGACAAATTTAATATTATACAAGAACTTTTAAAAAATTTTAAAAAACAGCCAAATAGGAGATATACACAAAAAACAATTAAAGCTAAATTACAAGTAGTCAAGGAAATTAGTCAGGAAATAATAAGTGAAACTAAATTAGAAGAAAGGGAAAACATTTTGAAAACATTAGTAAAACTAGAGAAGGAAATAACAAAACTATTAAGACCAATGGAAACAGAAGAACCCCAACCAGAGGGAGACGAAAAAATAGAAGCACATATAACAGAATTAGAACCAGAAATAGAAAACAATACGAACATGGCGTCTTTTAATCTAGAAACGGCATTCAAGATAATCCCTGAATTCAAAGGTAATTTTCAAGAACTTATACCATTTCTGACAATAATAAAATTAATATACGACACCTTGAATGATACATCTAAACCAGTCTTAATAAATTTCGTAATAAACGTAAAATGTAGCTCAACGGTTAGAACGGCAATTGGTTCCGACCCATTAACAGATTTTAATTCCCTAAAAACATTGCTTACAAATAGGTATAAGAATAATCGAACAGTGAGTAAAATACAAAATCTACTTTCTAGATTTCAACAACGAAATGACTCAATAAGTACCTATAGTGATAAAATTTTGAAACTAATTGACGAACTAAACGAAGTGCAAATACAAGAGTTAAAGTTAGAAAATGAAACAGAAATACACAACGTGAAAAAAATAAATGAACTATATTCTCTTAATATATTCAAACAAGGTTTGAATGAAAAATATATAAGTACAATATTTGCTGCACAACCAAAAACACTAAATGAAGCAGTAACTTTAGCATTAAATATAGAAGGTCAAGTAGAAAACCAAGTTATGTTTTTTAGTAGAAACAGGAACAATACCTACAACAATCCTAACAGAAATAATCCAAATAGAAGGAACAATCAGGGAAGTAACAATTCCAATTATAACCAACGAAACAATAACACGGGTAGAGATTACCACAATTCAAATAGACATCCTAACAATAATTATTCAGACAGCAGGAATAATAATTCAAATAGAAACAATTCCAACAGAAGTTCGAATAGCAACTACCGTTACAATAATAATTCGAATAGAAATAATAACAATAATGGCAATTATAATTCAAATAACCAAAATCGACATAATAACCAAAATCGAAGGAACTATAACAATAGTTCACGAAACATACACGTGTTACAGGAAAACTCCCAGAGTCCGGAGGGGACTCAAGCGAACAATTAAATGCACCTTCCGGAAATAATAAACATAAAATATTTAATATTACGAATAACATTACAAATTATATAGAATTAAAATATAAATTAGATAACAAATATTTAACTTTCCTAGTGGACACTGGCGCTGACATATCTTTATGCAAAAAGAATGTTCTTAATATAAGTGAAACAATTAATGAAAATAATTGTTGTACGTTGTCAGGCATTTCAAATGAATCCATTACCTCGTTAGGTACACTTGATATGCATTTTAGCATATTTAATAAAAGTATTTCACACGAATTCCAAATAATAGAAGACGATTTTCCAATTATAACAGATGGAATAATAGGTCGCGATATTTTAAATAAACTATTAGCTAAAATAGACTATGAAACTTTTACTATAACTTTCGTTGTTGAGAATGAAGAATATACCATACCTATGAAATCAAAAGTCTTAAGAGATTTTTACATAACTATACCCAAACGTAGCGAAGTCATACATCAAATTAACGTAGATTTAACGGAAGACAGTTTGGTTCTAAACAAACAATTAGAAGAAGGAGTATTTCTAAGTAATTGCATCATTCCAAAGGAAGGAATTGCTCACGTAAAAATACTTAATACAACTGATAGAGATGTAAAACTTAGGAATATTGAACTTAACGTCGAACCAATTTCTAATTATATTTGTGTAACTGGAAATAAACGGAATTTTACTAGTACAGATAGAAAACGATTTGAGAAATTATTAGACACATTGAATATTGATAATATTGATAATTATGCTAAAAATTCTCTAAATGAAATAATTGAAGAATACTCTGACATTTTTCATTTGGAAGGAGACAAACTATCAGCTAATAATTTTTATACTCAACATTTGACTGTATCAGATAAAACACCTGTATATATAAAAAATTATCGTTTGCCACAGACACAAATAGAGGAAATTAATCAACAGGTTAAAAAACTGTTTGATGACGATATAATAGAAAATTCTACTAGTGCCTACAACTCACCATTGCTTGTTGTTCCAAAGAAGAACGATGGAGATAAAGGGAAATGGCGACTTGTAGTTGATTTTAGACAACTCAACAAAAAATTAGTAAACGATAAATTTCCATTAACAAAATTAGAAGATGTACTAGACAAACTGGGTAAAGCGAAATATTTTTCAACTTTAGATATGACTAGCTCTTTTCATCAGATAATGTTGGATGAAAATTCTAGACATCACACTGCATTTTCAACAGCAGATGGCCACTATCAATTTAAAAGATTACCATTTGGATTAAAAATTTCATCGAATAGTTTCCAGCGAATGTTAACTATCGCACTCTCAGGTTTAGATAGCAAAGCTTTTCTTTACGTAGATGACATCATTATTTTTGGATGTAGTTTAAAACATCATAATGAAAACCTAATTAATGTTTTTGAAAGGTTAAGAAAATATAATCTTAAACTAAACGCAAGTAAATGTGTATTTTTAAAATCTGAAGTCGTTTATTTAGGTCACTTAATAACCAAAGACGGCATAAAAACCGATCCTGCAAAACATAAGGCAATTGAAAATTATCCCGTACCAAAAGATGCGGATGAAGTTCGACGATTCGTGGCATTTTGTAATTACTATAGAAGATTTATACCTCATTTTGCAGATTTAACTAAATGTTTGAATAATCTGTTAAAGAAAGGTCAAATATTTGTCTGGTCTGACGAATGCCAAAAATCATTTGAAACACTGAAATTGAAGTTAATTAACCCACCTGTTTTGCAATATCCAGATTTTTCAAAAACATTTGTGCTTACCACTGATGCATCAAACTATGCATTAGGAGCTGTACTTTCGCAAGATAACGATGGTAACGATTTACCAATATCATACGCAAGTAAATCTCTTCAAAAACACGACTTAAACAAATCCGTAATAGAAAAGGAACTACTAGCTATTCACTGGTCTATAAATTTTTTCAGACCATACCTGTACGGTAGAAAATTTACAGTAGTAACAGATCATAGACCACTCGTTTCGCTATTTTCACATAAAAACCCATCTTCTAAACTGACAAGAATTAGATTGGATTTATGTGATTACGATTTTGATATAGTTTACAAAAAGGGCTGCATGAACACTAATGCAGATGCCTTATCGAGAATTCAAATTAATTCTGATATATTAAAAACAATGATTCCCACATGTGATGAAGAGGCAGTTGGCAAGAAATTACTACCCATCACAAGAAGTATGCAAGCAAGGCAAAATTTAATTCCTGAAAATAGAGACAGTACCAAAGATATTCATATATGGGAATGTACGTCCATTTCAGATGTCAACAATGTGCACAAAATGATGTTTTCTATGAAGTTAGAATTCGGTCAAATTAATAAAGTTCAAGATGATTTTATCATAGGTTTTAACGATAATCCTACATGTCTAGACATGATTATGGAGAAATTAATTACTTACATGAATAAAAATCGGATACGAGATCTCGCATTATCAGTAGATAATGAAATATTTGAACACGTGTCAATGAAAAGGTTTAAAGAAACCTACACGTCTATTTATAATAAAATGTTGAAAAGATTAAAGAATCTTTATTTGAATATTATTTTATATAAGCCTTTGCAGAGAATAGTAGATAAAGACATGCAATTAAATTTAATTAAAGAATATCATGATAGTCCAATTGGAGGACATCAAGGAATCAGAAAGACCATATTAAGATTAAAACAAAGATACATTTGGAAAAATATGAACAAGATGGTTAAGAGATACATTAATAATTGTGATTCATGCTTAAAGAATAAGCAGTATAGAAACATAAAAGAAAAAATGCGAATTACTGACACACCAGATAATACTTTTGAAATAATTTCTATCGATACGATAGGTCCACTTAGGTTATCCAATAATTATAGATATATTCTCACGCTACAATGCGATTTAAGCAAATATGTTATAGCCTATCCTATGGAAACAAAGGAAGCTAAGAGCATCGCTCAAGTTTTAGTGGAACAATGCATACTTAAATATGGCACTTTTAAAATCTTGAAATCTGACAGAGGTACGGAATTTGCTAACCAATTACTGAAAGAAATATGCGACATGTTAAAAATAGAACAGAAATTTTCCACTCCCTATCACCACCAAACAATAGGTTCCTTAGAAAGAAATCACAGAGTCCTAAACGAATACTTATTGAACTTTACGGAAAATGAGGAATGGGATTGTTGGATTCAATACTACACATTTGCATATAACACAACTCCACACGTAGATACAGGGTACACACCTTTTGAGTTAGTATTTGGTAAATTAGCGAGACTACCCACAGACAAAATTACAGATAACAAGCCAGTCTATAATCTAGAAAATTATGCAAACGAGTTCAAAGCTAGAATAGCATCGGCATTAGATAGAGCTAAAAAATTAATTAAAATAGCAAAAGAGAAAAGAAAAATACAATATGATAATTACACTAATGTTAGCAACTTTAA
Source organism: Cordilura impudica (assembly GCA_963682025.1). Classification (NCBI taxonomy): domain Eukaryota; kingdom Metazoa; phylum Arthropoda; class Insecta; order Diptera; family Scathophagidae; genus Cordilura; species Cordilura impudica. The sequence goes on from OY821521.1 coordinate 62,467,819, forward strand.
AAAAGGAGATTTAGTATTAGTAAAATATGAAAGTAGGAGAAAAAATACTTGTCCTACTCATGGTCCATATGAAATTATAAATACTGAAAATGAATTTCAATTTTAGATGTAAAAGGAAATATGAAATCATATCATAATAATACTTTAAAATTATATAAACGTAAATGAAAATGTAAAATTGTATAGATTGTTAATTACTACATATAAGAGCACATAGTAAACTTACTTATTTATATTGTTAATAAATAGATATAGAAATTACTTATTACATTTTTTTATATAATATTATATCACAAAAACAAAATTAGAATAACCACTAAGTTTAAGAGAAACAAAAATAACATTTTTATTTTAAGTAATGAAATTCATGAATTTTCTAAAACCCATAAATTTCATCTTAAGGGTAGGGGTGTGATGATGTTACACACATCTTCATTTATCTTTATTTATTTCATTTATTCATCTTTATTTGTTTATATTTTTTTTGTTTATTTTTGTTTACTATATGCACATGCACATATTTATTTGTAATTATTTGTTTACATTTATTTATTTTTTTTTGCATATCTTTTCTTTTCATTCAACACATACCACAAAGTACACTAACCTTGGTTAAAGGGTTGAATTACAAAACAATAAATTATTGTGTAATTAAATATCACTGGAATGCAGAATGACAAATTTGTGAAAATTCAAATTGTGTCAATAACCCATGACAAATAGGAATGTCACTCAAATTTTGAGGGGAAAAATTTAAATTGATTATTGAACGTTTTCTGATTGGCTATTGAGTCCAACGTTCAAAAATCAATGAATTTGTAATATGCGAATGTAAAGAAAAGAGAAGACTATTATTTAAATTAAGTAAAAATATATTAAATTATAATGATATAAAAGACCAGCATTTTAAAATAAATAATCAATTGTAATTCTGATTTGAAAGGGTTATAATTAAAACCAAACAGAGATTTTCTCTTTTTACTGGCATATTCTGCCAAAGGGTTCAAACATTGGCATAATCTGCCTACGTGCTGTATAAAAAAAAGTGCATCTAGCGTGCACGCGGGAACTGCTTTGAGGAAAGCACTTGACAAAATTCCTCCTGAGATTGGTCCGGTTCTCACCCAATCTTAGTATCCTTTTGTACACCCTCTTACACTATATGGCGATCCTGCCAAGCTAACACTATATGGCGATCCTGCCCCCTCATACACTATATGGCGATCCTGCCCCCATACATACACTATATTAAATTTAAATGCCACTATGTACGTAGATTGCTACAAGGCATACATTATATAACGGTCCAGCGATTTTTATAATATTTGGTGATCCTAGCTGGCGTCCCACCTACACTATATGACGATCCTGCCTTTTTACACTATAACATACATCTACTGACTTATCTAGCAGACGATTAAATCTGCTAAAACGCAAGTTGGGTCGCATTATTAACAACAACATTAGCAATCTCTTAGAAATGGAAATTAATAGAATAAAAGACATTTACAGATTAATACAGTTGTTTACAAAAATTGAATATTTTTATATAGGACCCAAATGTCTTTCTTTAATAAACGAATTACTGGAAAAATTTTTCAATTCAGAAATTCGGAGTGGAACAAACTATTGGCAAGTTTACCAAAAGCTTCTACTAAATTTTGGAATATATCAAAAATTATAAGGAAAGCTAAATGTATTCCAACACTGAAACAAAATGGTGGCGTGTAAATAACCATTAATCAAAAGGCGGCAATTCTGGCTCAAAATTTTGTTTTAAATCACTTTATTTCATCACACTTAAGTGATCACAATACAAAACGGCTTATCAGCCATTCAATTGTTATTGTTGAAAATCATAGTCAAAAATCAAGTAACATTTCAATTGATACTACCCTTATTGAAGGAATAATTAAACAAATGAAAGCAAAGAAATCGCCAGGGATTGACGGTCTAATCGTTGTCTAAAACAATTGCTTTCCAAAGCGATACAGTTACTTTATCGTATATACAATTCATGCTTTTATCTCTCTTACTTCCCATTAACTTGGAAGGAATTAAAAATCATAGCAATTCCTTAACCTGGTAAATACAGCAATATTCCAGAATCATATCGTCCTATCAGTTTACTAAACACATTAAGCAAAATACTATAAAAGATCATAAAAGAAAAAAAAGTAAATTATATTGATGATAATAACATTTTACCAACACAGCAATTCGGTTTTCGATCACAACATAATCCTATAAATCAATTATAAAAATAATTAAATTTTTTTTGTCGCATAGATAATTTAGGGTCCATATTGGAAATATTTCGTCAAAATCTTATAACATACCTGCTGGCTGTCCACTAGGCTCGTGTTTATCGCCCATTTTATACAATAGTTTTACTTACGATTTCCCAGCTCTTAAGGGTTGCAATTCTTCAAATTTTGCAGACGATACTGCCATTTTAAGTACTGATATATTATCAAGTACAATTATAAGCAACTTAGAAAAATCAACAAATACAGTAACAGACTACTTCATCAAATAAACTATGATTAACCCAGCAAAAACGCATTCGATATTTTTTACCAGAAGAAAGAAGTATTGTTTCGTTCCTCAATCTAATGTAAAAGTTGGAAACTTAAATATCGAGGTGTTGCACTGGATAAAAAGTTACATTTTAGTGAACACATTAGCTTAATAATATATAAAATAAATTTAACTACCAAAGTTTTATAGCCACATGAATAGAAAATCAGAATTAGTTATTGATAATAAACTCTTATTACTTAAAACTATTTTTCATGCCATTCTATATTATGAGGCTCCTGTATGGTATACTGTCGCCAACATTTATTTAAATAAATTACAAGTTAGCAAAAACAAACTCCTCAAAATTATATATAATCTTCCACACCACTTCTCGACTTCAACTCTATTTCTAATATAAATTTAGTCAATGATAAACTTCAGACTTTATATCCAAATTTAGCGAATCGATGCAGATACTCTAGCTATCCGCACATTAACTGTTTATGTTTATAAATAAAATTTATAATTTTTTAGTTTGTAATTAAAAAAAAAAAATATTTTTTTTCCTTTTTTCTTTTCTTTTTCATTGGTATTTTATGTAAACTTTTCCCTTCAAAAACATCACATTTCTTGTAAATAAGTATGTATATTATTATTAGATTATCAATATTTAAGGTGAAAAATTTTACAAATTGATCTCTTAATGTAAAATATGTATAATAAATATCCAATAAATGGATAAAAAAAAAAAAATAAAAATAAAACTAAAAATGGGACATATATGTCCCATTGGTCACGAAAGTGTTAATAAATTAAATGAATACTCTAACCCATAAAAACCAAGTTTTTATTAACACTCTTTCTTTCCTTATGCATATAAGTTTTGAATCTCTTCGTGACTGTGCGTACTTTGCGAGACTATTTTAAAATTAATCTTTGGTCACAACAAATCTATGGACAAAGTTTCAGATCGATGGGATGAGGGGAAATGGGGTTTAAATCACTCAGTGAATGTACGTGACTACGCGCGACTATGTATGAATATCTTGAAATTAATATTTGGCCACAACAAGTCTATAGACACAATTTCAGATCAATCGGATGAGTCGAAGTGAGGTTCTAATCTCTCCGTGACTGTGCGTTACTGTGCGTGACTATCCCAAAACTAATCTATAGTCACAAGAAAACCATAAGCCAAGTTTCAAATCAATTGGATGAGGGGGAATGGGGTAGCTCCATGGCAGACAGACGGACAGAGATAGAGTATGAGTTGAAAGAAAGAGTTTAAAAACAAAAGCTATTTGATTAAAAAAAAAACAAATTTTTGTTGAAAAATTTAAGGAATGGTTGACCAATTTGGGAACCAGGTTCGACAAATAAAAATTGTGAAAATTTTTTTCACATTACAAATTTATTTATTCTGAACAACATTAAGTTTTGTAAATTTAAAAAATGTTTTACTAATACGCAATTTTCATGAAAGAATAAATATTGAAAAATTCATAATATAAGATCTATAAAAATCATTAATAGAACTATTAAAAAACGAATTTGTTTAATATAAAAGTTGATATATCCGATCGTTCATTCATTCATTCCGATCGAATGTATTTTTTCCTTCCAAAAATTTAATTTCTTTAATTTTTTTGAAAACGATAACATAATAAATCGAGTATATTTTTTTAAATGTAAATACACTTAGGTCATTAGTATTGATTGAAAAACAACTACAACTTTTTTTATTTAATGGAATGAAAAAAAAGCCAGCCTAATGTCTATAAGTAGGTATTTATTTTTTTCCATTCAAAAATTTTGTGTTTTTCTTTAATTTTTATTCCTTTAAAACGGTTTTACACACAACATTAACAGTTTTATAATTTCAATAAAAAATAAATCCATACAGAGACTGACACTGCTGTTAACCCATTGAACATTTTTTGCAGTGCAATACATATGTTCTCACCAACACAACTACATTTTAGCTTTTGAACAGCACTTGTCTAAAAACATATTTAATGACGCTGTTATCTAAGACTTTAAGCTTACCTTTACTAAATGAATCACAACTTGCAAAATCATATGCTAAAATCAAAGAAAGCATATTTGTTGGACCTCAGATCAGAAAGCTATTGAATGCTGATAATTTTTCACAATGGAGAAAGAATAAGCCTGGAAATCATTCAAGAGCATCGTGGACGGTTTTCTTGCAAAAAATAAGAGTGAAAATCAAATGAGTGAAGACAAATTGTTGTTGAATTATTGAAAAATTATCACGAATGTCACTCAAAATGCATTTTCTTCATTCGCATTTAGATTTTCTCCACAAAACCTAGGTGCGACCAACAAGAGGAGCGTGTTCACCAAGATTGAATGAAAATTGAAAGAAATTATCAAAGATTTTGGGACAAGAGCATGCTGGGAGACCATTGCTGGACTCTACTACGTGAAACAGAACCAACAAAATACAAACGACGTTCAAATAACGCCATTCGCTTTTGAAAATTCATTGATTTTTGAATAAACTAGTGAGTTTTTATGTAAAAAATTAACAAAAACTTATTTTTTTTTATCTCGAAAACCTCACATGATAGAGAAAAACTAATTACTGATTCGAATTCAGCCCACTAAAGTACCATAGGAAAGATATTTGGTTGCTGCAGTCCAAAACCTTGTTGGCTAGTGCTATTTATCCACAAAAACGCATGTTTTCACACTAATTGGTTTAAAAAAAAAATAATAAAGTTTAACTCTGACCTTGAATTCCTTAACAACTACATTTGACATTAATTTTAACGGCAAGAGATGTAGTATTTCGTATACTTTAACTGGGTATCAACAGTTTTGTTGATGCTAAAATTTTGTTACTTTAATTAATCCAAAAAAAACAGGCAATTCTAACCCAGTCTGCGCCGTATGTATGCGTATGATTAATTATTGCTCATACATCTTGTGGCCCCTTTCGTTGGTCATGTAGTTATTGATGTTTCTTTTGTTGTTGAATATGATTAAGAAAAAATATACAACTGAATATTGAATATTTGGAAGCAATACGGTTTAAGAGAGAAAGAAAAAACATGCTTACAAAAATAGTTACGATTAATTTTGTGAATCAGGAAACGTGTTCGAAAAATTACCATAAGTATTTTAAAAATGATTATTTTTTCACAAAATACCACAATGGTTTAAAAAAAATATATAAAGTTCAACTTTAACCTTGAATTCCTTAATAACTACTAAACCGATTTTAATTAAAGTTAAATTGAAGAAAAGTTCAAGGAATTATCTGTCCAATAAAAGAGAACAATAGAAATGCATGTTTCCTTGGATCAATTCAGGGAAGCTATGTTCGGATAATTTTTCGTTATTTTCTAGCTAATACTATTAAAATTAGTGAAAAAAAATAGTTTTCAGATGCATGTTCAAACCTAGGCCCCATACAATCGATCTCTATGAGAGCAACTTACATTGCCATAAAATCCGAATTATCATATAGATCTCGGTCGAATTGGGGTTGTATATGTATATTACATTCAATTATCAGTAGTCCAAAAATAACAATGACAATTCTGACAATTACGAAAATTCTAAATCAAAGCCCCCGTATGAAACCGAACTTAAATCTATTATAAAACAAAAAATATAGCACAGAGTTTTGTTAAATTTGATTTCTAATGTGTTTGCAAAAAAATAGGTGACCTTACCGAATATTTTCAGGATCGGTCGATTTTCAATCCTAGTCCCCATATAAATATAGCATATATAAATATAGCATGAACTTTTTCATATCCGAAAGCAAAAAATTAATAACCATGCCACTCAAATTTGGCTTATGCTCACAGTTGGATAGACCGACTATAATTTACTTACTTGTTTTCATTAAATTAAAATCTGTTTGTTGTTGTTTCGGCCGACTTTTCAGCATTTTGAATAAAAAACCGTCTTGCAGTATTCCCATCATTCGTGGTCAACTATTAATCCCATAGTCTCTTTAAATTATTTCGCGATTTTTTTTTTGTTTCAGGTGCTATTATTTTTTCATAATCAGTTTCAGCATGCCACTTACATAAAAAAAAGCAACAAAATAAAGACTACAGCAGCCGTCGCGACATCAATGTGATTTCTTGTTACTTCACTACTGTAGGACTTATACAAAAAGGACTAAAGGCGCAAAAAGGCAGCGAAAAATGTACACGAATAATAACTATATGTCCACTTAAAATATAAAAATTCTAGTTTTTTCTTGCAGCTCTAAGGTAAATAATAGAAACTAAAGCACTTTCGCTCACAATTTGTTACACAAATGTTAACGAATTATACGCAAAATAACCTGTTCTTGATGGTGCCACTGCAAAGTTGTTTACGTTTCAAAAATTTTTTCAAATAAATACATTTTTACAAGGCGAAATTTTCATTTTCTCAGCCTCTTTTACACAAAAAAATTCAATAAAATCTGATTTTTAGTTTCAATACAAAAACATCGGAGCACGTTTGACGTTAATTTTAACGGCAGATAACGTATACTTTTATACATTTTAACTTATTGGCAACCCTGTGCTCGAAGTGTCAAAAGTGCAAATTTTTTAATCGTTCTATTCATTTTAATAAATTTGATAATTTCAAGTTTTTAAACGTAGATAACATTATAAAACTGATGTCAAGGTATTTGTTAATGTACGTTTCATACTGGTTGTTTGGAGTTTTGGTGATAAAGCTGCAGTAACATCTTCAAATAATTTTACAATTGTGTTCATATGTATATTGTTAATTGGGGCTCCGGCAGACAAGAGGATATCAGCTGTGTAACAAAACAAACAAAAGCTTTACTGTTAGCTTATTGTTTGGAAAGCCTAAGAGTATGCTCTAAAAACAAATGAACAACAAGCGCACTTTATTATCTACATCGCCAGAGCAAAACGAAAACAGAAGTAAAAACGCTCACATTGCCAAAAAGTGAATGATAGTAATCAACATGATGTTTTTTCTTGGGACAAACTATGCAACCTATTGGATGAAAAACTAAAAGACGTTGCAAGAAAAGATGATCTGATGGCTCTTAAATCTGAAATTGATGAGTTAAAACAGGAGAATATTAAACTAAATGAAGATATTAAGAAGCTAACTACTCGCATAGAACTTATGGACCGTAAGCCTCATGCTACAAATGTTATGGTGAGTGAATTATCTCGTACAACTACCTTAGCAGCAAAAATTTAAGTTTGTAAATATATGCAACAAAGTGCTTAAGGTTGATGTTAACTTAGTTTCAACTAGAATTATAGCTTCTGGTAAATCTTTTATCTACATCCTTGAATCCAGCAGTCAAGCTCACAATGTTTTAGCTGCAAAAAGAAAGTTAAAAGGTCAGAAGATATATATGCAGAAGGACTATACTGAAGAGGATCAATTAACCAGATTCAAACTACGACAAATCAGCAAATTTATATCGCGAAGAAAAAATAATGTTAAAGTCCGGCTTGGGGAGTTTAGTATATGGGGGATTTCATGTCAAGTGCACCATCTTTTGAAACCGATGCCTTCCGATCGGGATGAAATTTGCACCAAGGTTAGTCCTATTGTATAGTAGTTGAGACACAATTTTTCAACAAGATCGGTCAAGAGCTCTCTGAGTTAGAGGGGGATCAAAATTTGACATTTTGGCCAAACAGGTGTTTCTTCTCATCCATGTAACTTATTACCTATTGTTCTTAGAAAATTTTCTCCTAAAGAGTTTAGATAGCTATTTATTCAATATTTCGGAAAAAAATACTTAAAAATAAAAAAAAATTTGTAGACTTTTTTTTTTGCTAAATTAAAGCATTTTTTGCCTTTTTTCAAAAAGGGTATTTTTTTTTTTCTTAAGAAAGCTTAAGATTTTTCCTTTAAGAGCTTTTTGGTCGCTTAGTGGGATGGGAGTGGGATATCTATTAAAATAAATATTTTGTAACTCAAGACAACGGTTTTTCAATTTTTCACAAATGCACTATTTTGAATTTTTTCCTATTTTTGTAAAAAACCTTACAAATAAAACTTATACGGAGAAACTAGACAAATTAACCTTTCCGAAGGTATGTAACATACCTTCATAACACAACAGAAGAAAATGTTTATCTGTAACCTGAAAGAGTTATTTGCAACATTTCAATCTGAACACGAGGAAGTTAGAATTGGCTTCACGAAATTAAACCAAATGAGGCCAAAATATTGCGTTTTGGCAGAAAGCAGCGGCACTCACACAGTATGCGTTTGCATTTACCATGAAAATGTTAAACTGATGTTGAAGGAAATCAACTTAGAGTATTTAACAGATGATTCGGCAGAAGATTTACACGATTACCGCGATTGCCTTAAATTGACTATGTGTCCTAATGCAACAACTTCTTGCCACATAGGTGAACGTACAAACTGCCCGAAAACCACATTCATCAAAGAAAATTTAACCAACTCTTTAGATCGAGAATATATGGAGGAGGTCAAATTTGATTCTTGGATTCAGACTGACAGATGCACATTGAAAACAATCATTTTAAATGTGGATGATTTTGTGGAAGAAATGTGCACAAGATTGCTAAACTTGAGAAACCATGACTTTTTAGTCAAAGAGCAATGGTCATTCTTCAAGGATTTGAAAATACATTTGAAGTCTGGTGAATTCGTTATTTTATATGATTTCGCAGAAAACTATAAATATGTTTTTTAGGATGCCATACAAGCATTCCACTTCAATAACGACCAAGCAACTATATTCACAGTAGTTATTTACTACATGAAAGATAAAAAACTGGAACACAAAAGTATGGCAATCATATCCGACGATGTAAAACATGATACCGTTGCAGTTTATGAGTACCAGAAGATAATACTAAAATATCTAAAATCTAAATTTACAGTAAAGAAGGTATACTACGTTTCGGACGGAGCTCGTCAACATTTTAAAAACAAAAGTAGCTTGGCAAATCTTATGGCCCATGAAAAAGAATTTGGAATGCCAGCTGAGTGACATTTTCATCCTACTGCTCATGGTAGAGGAGCATGTGATGGTATTGGAGCAAACCATAAAAGAAATGCAGCGAAGTATAGCCTCCAGTGCTATTGTAAAGAAACTAAAATAGTTTTTAGTAGCAAAGAGGATCATCAGGAAACATTGAAAACACTGAAGAGCAGATTAGATGCTGCGGTAACAATCGATGGCACCGCTCAATACCATGCTTTTATACCGCTTGTCGATGGAAGACTCAAGTTGAAAAAGTTTTCTGCCTCTATTCAATGCGATTTCTTTCCAAAGCCAACAAACAAGTCAGCAGCGAAATCAACAGCTGAACCTAGTAACACCTAGAAAGGATTGACAAAAAAAATGCAGTAAATAAAGGCGACAAAAAAGCTGGATGAAAGACTGGGTATTTAAAAATTTACAAGACTTAAATACTTCATCAGCTACAATAAATTAAGTATAAAAATAGTTATGATATAAATGGATCTAATGCAATTAAGATTAAATTTTAATAAATTATTTATCTTTTTATTTTTAATATTATTATTATTATACATTAATTTAATTATTATTAAAAATAAATAAAAAATAATAATTTTTCAACATTTCTATAGAAAAAATCGATTTTTTTCCTGAGGTTAACATATTCTGGGTATTACAGTATCGAGGGTATAAAATTTTAGTTAGGTATGTTATATACCTTCGGAAAGTTTAGTTTGTCTAGTTTCTCAGTATAAGTTTTATTTGTAAGGTTTTAGACACAAACAGGAAAAAATTCAAAATAGTGCATTTGTGAAAAATTGAAAAACCGTTGTCTTGAGTTACAAAACATTTATTTTGATAGATATCCCACTCCCATCCCACTAAGCGAACAAAAAGCTCTTAAAGGAAAAATCCTACGCTTTCTTATGAAAAAAAAAAAAAATGCCGTTTTTGAAAAAAGGCAAAAAATGCTTTAATTTAGCGAAAAAAAAAGTCAAAAAAAAAAATTTTTTTTTTAAGTATTTTTTTCCGAAATATTGAAGAAATAGCTATCTAAACACTTTGGGAGAAAATTTTCTAAGAACAATAGATAATAAGTTACATGGATGAGATAAAACACCTAACTCAGAGAGATCTGGACCGATCTTATTGAAAAATTGTATCTAAACTACTATCCAATAGGAGCAAATCATCGCGATCGGAAGACATCGGTTTCAAAAGTTGGTGCACTTGACATGAAACCCCCCATATACCTATATCAACGATACAAAATTCAACTGGTCCAAAGGGAAAGTAATGGCGCCTTCTGAAAATGATTCTGATTATATAAAGAAACTTTTTGATGAATGTGGCTGCTCTTTTGAAATATATAGTAATGAAAATTTTAATTCCAATAATATTAGTAACACGATTATCTCTACTTCACATTAGCAATTTGATTCGTGCCATTTAATATAGCAAATCTAGAAAAATCTTTAAATTTTGGTAATTTTATAGCTTATATAAATAATTTTGATATATTTTTTATGTTCGAAACGCTGTCAGTTTTTAAGAATTACTGCTTACATTGGGTTCCTGCAACTAAAGTACATAAATCTGGTCGTGCAAGTGGTGGTTGTTTATACGGTTTCAGAAAGTCAGAAAAAATATGCCTTAAACTTTATAAACATGCATGACGGTACATTTCTATCTGCCATATTTGAAGGAAATGTATTTTATTTAATTTCCAAGTATTTGAACTGCACAAATTGGAAAAATGACCTGGAGAAATTTGAAGACTTCTTACAACAACTAAGTGCGACAAGTTCTTGCATAATGGGAGATTTAAATTCACGCATAGGAGAAGAACAAGTTTTAGATCAAAATATTTTTTCGCGATTTTCCTCATATCAATGATGTTAGACATTCCAAGGATAAAACTATTAATGCTCAAGGAAGACAACTGATTAACGTAATTGAAAACTTAGGAGGGATTGTGGTAAATGGCAGAACAAGAACTGACTCTCAAGGAGATTTCAGCTTTTGTGGAATCATGGGTAGTTCTGTCATCGATTACTGTATTTCTTCATATAATTTACTACAGAATGTTGAAGATCTAATGGTGGCGTCTGAGACCTATTCTGATCATATGCCTTTATGTCTCAAAATTAAAATCCCAAAGAGCTTAAACTCTAGTTGTGTGCAACTTTCTTTACAAAAACTCTACTGGAACAGTAAATATGGTGGTCAATATAGTGGTAACCTTAGCGTATTTACTAATGGGCAGTTGTTTCAGACGAACATGATGGTGGATGAAATGATTTCAGCAATAACAACAAAAATTAAACAAGCAAATGTTAGCAAATCGAATAAAACTTTCTTTGAGCCTAAACAGAAAAGGTTCGACTGGCAATGCTTTCGTCATCGTTCAACTATGCTTAAAAATCTTAAAAAATATTGGAAGAAACACACAAATCTTAGCAAATCATGCTGCTACGCTTCAAGAACGAAATACCTCAAACAATGTGGTGAAAAAAACTAGCCTTTTACAATAATAAACTTAAAAAACTGGATAAAGTTAAATGCAGCAATGAATGGTGGAAGCTATTTTTTATTTATTTTTTTTTTTTTTTGTTTTCTATAGAAAAAACTTTTCTACAGAAAAAATTTTATATGTACAAAATATTTAAAATACATTTCCATTTCGGCTTCAGCGCCGTTAGTCATTATTGAGGCAAGTTGGCAAATTAATTCATTGTCAAAGGTACAAATAAAATATTAGATTATTAAATTACAAAAAATAAGTATAAAAACAGTTTTACAAAAAAAATTACAAAAGCGTTTCAAAGTTGTTAAATAAGTGTTGTTTAAAAGCCGATTTAAATAGTGAAATTCGATTAATTGATTTGAAATCTGCATGTAAATTATTGAATTTTACGGCACCCACGTAAGCAATGCGTAGCTTGGTAGTTTCTAGTCTACATCAAGGAATTCTTAAATTTGTTCTGTTTCGTGTGTTAAAACTAAATTGCTGTTGAGGAAATGTTATGCTTTGGTGACCAATATGGTTAGTGCATTTAAAAACAAACATTAACACCTGATACTCATGCAATCCATAAATTGATAAAATTGTTTTGCTTATATCTTTGTACAATGTGACAGTTGAATACAGTATTGGTAGCTTGTAAATAATTTTTAATGCTTTGATTGAAGCGATTTCAGTGAAATATTATTTTTATTTTAGGCATATATAATTGCTAAGTAATTCAAATGCTATTGAATCAAAGATTGAAATGTCATCATCTTTGATTTAACATCCAGCTTATTTTTTAATTTATATAAAATTCCAATTGCTGGAGCTATTTTCCTTTTCAAATCGGTTATATGTAAATCTTATGACAAGTTACTTTGCAATGTGATTCCCAAATACTTAACGGAATGGGTTTCATAAACAGCTTTTCCATTAATAAACACGTTGAAATCACTATTTATACTTAAAGCATGTGGTCTAAAGCGTATTAATTTGGTTTTATCAGGGTTAAGAACTAATCGGTTTAATCGCGCAAATTCAAATATCAAGGCAGCATCTCTCTCAATTCTTGTTTTAAGTGATAAATCGTACTTGTAGGGGTAAAACAAGCACACATCGTCTGCAAACATTAAAAGTTGCCCACCTAAAGTTAGATTTTGATGTGTAAACATCTATACGCGCAGGGGGGTAAATTTCTATTTCACAATACAATCACAAAAATAGCGTAACTCATATCGGTGTGAGCTGAAGCAGATAACGCTGTGTGACTTATGATTGTATTGGTGAAAAAATTATGATATAAAATTGTTTTTTTATGCTACTTTTTTAAAAGCGTCATCTATGTATCACTTATGTACGTTTATATTAGGATATTTTTAACGGTTTCAGCAAACGGTTTTTGAATTAGCTGAAACAGTTTTTGCTATAAGTGATGACGCTTTCTGTTTGATTTTAAAAAATGACATAAAAAAATCTTTAACTACTAGATGTTTACACATCTTCCCTGTGATCGGACTCACATGATTTTTTTTAAATCATTTAAATATATAGAAAACAAAAGAGGGCCCGATCCACTACCCTGCGGTACACCATAATCAACAGAACCAAGAAAACTGTCCGTGTTGTTAATATTAACATATTGTTTTCTATTAACGAAATAATTTTTAAACAATAAAAGTTCTCGTCCCTGAACACCATATTTCATTAATTTCTGTAACATTATTTCATGATCTACTAAATCAAAAGCTTTAGTAAAATCAAAAAATATTCCAGCAACTCCACTAGAACCTTCATCAAGCCCACTACAAATGAACTGCACTACATTCAACACAGCATCCACAGTACTACAACCCCTTCGAAATCCAAATTGATAATTGTATAAAAAAGTATTTTCCTCCATATAATTTAGAAGTTTATCATAAAGAATCTTCTCAAAAATTTTATCAATTGTAGAAAGAACAGCAATTGGTCTACATTTATCTATGTTTGTTGCATTAACTTCTTTCGGAATTGGAACTATTTTGTGCACTTTTAAGATGTCAGGGTACACTGAATTGTTAACGATTTTATTAAAAATATCTTTTAATATCGGGATTATAATATCTCTACATTCTTTTAAAAATTTAGGCGAAATACCATCAAAGCCTGGACTTTTATTATCTTTCAAATTTTGAATTATTTCAAACATATCAATATCATTAACATTACAAAGTGTAAAACGATGAGGTGACTGAGAAAGAGCCCGTAAAGAATTGAACCCATCACCAGGATAAATTTCAATTTCCCTTTTAATATTTTCCACACTCGTAATAAAATAATTATTAAGGCAATTCACTTTCTCTTGGTCATTGGTTGCCCTTGAGAACCCTTAAGGTTAATGACGTTACTCTTTGTTCGACCAAGAGTACTATTTATAAATTTCCACGATTTCTTAGGATCATTACCTGCCTTCAATAAATTTCCAGCGTAATAATCATCTCTACACTTTTTTGTAGAAATTTTTATAACTTTGCTGATTCCCTTTAAAATGTCATTAACGTTCTGTTTGTTTTTCGATTTATGTCTTTCCCTTAAAAGTTTTTCTTTAAATAAAATTAAATCTTGAAGATTCTTGTTAATCCATGGAGTTAGCTAAAAATGTAACGGTTTTTTTACATTTAGTTACTACAGTTGAATTATTTATAGCACCTTTAATACAATGAACCAAGACGTTTGTTAATTCTGAAGAATTAAATGATTCATAGTTGTCAGGTAAATTATCAAGCAAGTATTCACCAGCCTTTTCATAGTCACAGTGTGTCTTTTCCATCTCAACATATTCATTTTTCATTACCTCTTTCTTAATTTTACAGCAAATTATATTGTTATCAGATAAATTACATTCAACTGAATCAACATAAATTTCTTCCGGAAAATTGCTAAAAACATGATCAATACACGTTCTACTGACAGGTCTTGTTATTAAATTATGAGCACTGTCACAATCATAATTTTAAAAACGGTCAACAAATCAATAAAATGAGGATTTTGAATGAGATCAATGTTAGAATCTCCAATAATAATTATTGGACTCAGAGCATGTTCGCTTAAAATACTGTCAAAAATATTAATAAAGTCATTTATGCTACACTTCTGCGATCGGTAAAATTACACTATCTTCAAAGGTTTGCTTTCAACTTTAACACTGTTCAAGGTCAAAACTATAAGCTCAACAAAATTACTACTCTTGCATACTTCAACACTAAATTGTATGTTTTTATTAATATATATAGTCGTACCACCATAAGCATCTTCTCTACAACAATGTATATTATTAAAACCTGGAAGTTTGTAAATTTGTGTAATGTCCTTCTGAAACCAAGTTTCTTGGACAGCTATTATATCCGGTAACTTGGGAAAAATGCTATGAACGATTTAAATTTATTAAATTTATCAACAGGCGAAACGCTTCTGATATTTATAATAATAATATTAAGAAATCTTAAATTCAAATTATAAAAATAAGTTCTAAAATTTGCAAATTGTTGAAAATATTGATTTTTAATCATAAAAAAAATAGAAACATTATAAAAAATTATACAAATTAAATATATGGGGGATTTCATGTCAACTGCACTTTTGAAACCGGTGTCTTCCGATCGGAATGAAATTTGCACCAAGGTTAGTCCTATTGGATAGTATTTTAGACACAATTTTTCAATAAGATCGGTCCAGATCTCTCTGAGTTAGAGGGGATCAAAATTTGACATTTTGACCAAACAGGTGTTTTTTTTTTTCATACATGTAACTTATTACCTATTGTTCTTAGAAAATTTTCTCCCAAAGAGTTTAGATAGCTGTTTTTTCAATATTTCGGAAAAAAATACTTAAAAAAAAAAATTTTTTTTTAGACTTTTTTTTTTTGCTAAATTAAAGCATTTTTTGCCTTTTTTCAAAAAGGGCATTTTTTTTTTTTTTTTTTTCATAAGAAAGCTTAGGATTTTTCCTTTAAGAGGTTTTTGGTCGCTTAGTGGGATGGTAGTGGGATATCTCTCAAAATAAATATTTTGTAACTCAAGACAACGGTTTTTCAATTTTTCACAAATGCACTATTTTGAATTTTTTCCTATTTGTGTGTAAAACCTTACAAATAAAACTTATACTGAGAAACTAGACAAATTAACCTTTCCGAAAGTATGTAACATACCTTCATAACATAACAGAAGAAAATGTTTATCTGTAACCTGAAAGAGTTATTTGCAACATTTCAATCTGAACACGAGGAAGTTAGAATTGGCTTCACGAAATTAACCCAAATGAGGCCAAAATATTGCGTTTTGGCAGAAAGCAGCGGAACTCACACAGTATGCGTTTGCATTTACCATGAAAATGTTAAACTGATGTTGAAGGAAATCAACTTAAAGTATTTAACAGATGATTCGGCAGAAGATTTACACGATTACCGCGATTGCCTTAAATTGACTATGTGTCCTAATGCAACAACTTCTTGCCACTTAGGTGAATGTACCAATTGCCCGTAAACCACATTCATCAAAGAAAATTTAATCAACTCTTTAGATCGAGAATATATAGAGGAACAGATGCACATTGAAAACAATCATTTTAAATGTGGATGATTTTGTGGAAGAAATGTGTACAGGATTGCTAAACTTGAGAAACCATGACTTTTTAGTCAAAGAGCAATGGTTATTCTGCAAGGATTTGAAGATACATTTGAAGTCTGGTGAGTTCGTTATTTCATATGATTTCGCAGAAAACTATATATATGTTCTTCAGGTTGCCACACAAGCATTCAACTTCAATAACGACCAATCAACTATATTCACAGTAGTTATTTACTCCATGAAAGATAAAAAACTGGAACACAAAAGTATGGCAATCATATCCGACGATGTAAAACATGATACCGTTGCAGTTTATGAGTACCAGAAGATAATACTAAAATATCTAAAATCTAAATTTACAGTAAAGAAGGTATACTACGTTTCGGACGGAGCTCGTCAACATTTTAAAAACAAAAGTAGCTTGGCAAATCTTATGGCCCATGAAAAAGAATTTGGAATGCCAGCTGAGTGACATTTTCATCCTACTGCTCATGGTAGAGGAGCATGTGATGGTATTGGAGCAAACCATAAAAGAAATGCAGCGAAGTATAGCCTCCAGTGCTATTGTAAAGAAACTAAAATAGTTTTTAGTAGCAAAGAGGATCATCAGGAAACATTGAAAACACTGAAGAGCAGATTAGATGCTGCGGTAACAATCGATGGCACCGCTCAATACCATGCTTTTATACCGCTTGTCGATGGAAGACTCAAGTTGAAAAAGTTTTTTGCCTCTATTCAATGCGATTTCTTTCCAAAGACAACAAATATACCAGCAGCGAAATCAACAGCTGAACCTAGTAACGCCAAGAAAGGATTGACAAAAAAACGCAATAAATAAAGGCGACAAAAAAGCTGGATGAAATAAATACTTCGTCAGCTACAATAAATTAAGTATAAAAATGGTTATGATATAAATGGATCTAATGCAATTAAGATTATATTTTAATAAATTATTTATCTTTTTATTTTTATTATTATTATTATACATTAATTTAATTATTATTAAAAATTAATAAAAAATAATAATTTTTCAACATTTCTATAGAAAAAAGCGATTTTTTTCCTGAGGTTAACATATTCTGGGTATTACAGTATCGAGGATACAAAATTTTAGTTAGGTATGTTATATACCTTCGGAAAGTTTAGTTTATCTAGTTTCTCAGTATAAGTTTTATTTGTAAGGTTTTAGACACAAATAGCAAAAAATTCAAAATAGTGCATTTGTGAAAAATTGAAAAATCGTTGTCTTGAGTTACAAAACATTTATTTTGATAGATATTCCACTCCCATCCCACTAAGCGACCAAAAAGCTCTTAAAGGAAAAATCCTAAGCTTTCTTATGAAAAAAAAAAAAAAATTGCCCTTTTTGAAAAAAAAGGCAAAAAATGCTTTAATTTAGCAAAAAAAAGTCTAAATTTTTTTTTTTTTTTTTAAGTATTTTTTTCCGAAATATTGAAGAAATAGCTATCTAAACTCTTTGGGAGAAAATTTTCTAAGAAAAATAGGTAATAAGTTACATGGATGAGAAAAAACACCTGTTTGGCCAAAATGTCAAATTTTGTTCCCCTCTAACTCAGAGAGATCTGGACCGATCTTATTGAAAAATTGTGTCTAAACTACTATCCAATAGTACTAACCTTGGTGCAAATTTCATCGGAAGACATCGGTTTCAAAAGTTGGTGCACTTGACATGAAATCCCCCATATACATTCCTTTTTAAGGGGACACGTAAGCAGCACCATCATAACCATCATCACTTAAATTTGCATCATCAACTCTTCTGCTATTTATCATAGATCTTCTCTTCCAATGTTTATTAGTAGTTGCTTCCACTAACATATTATCAACATCATCTTCATCTCTGATAAGCTGTTGTTTAGCAATATCACTTTTTCTACAATAGACTCTACCATTTCTAACATAAATATGTTGATAACCAATAGTTTTTAATGATTTCCTTTCTATGAAAATCATTTACAAATACCTCACTTGTACTTTCATTTTCCTTCAGTTTTGATTTAGAAGCCATCAGTCGTTCCTTATGAAATTTGGAAGAAAATTTAACCACAACAGTTTTCTTTTCCCATCCTCAGATTCTTTTTTAGTTCTAAGAAAATATGCAGCATTAACAGCATTCGGTTCAAAATCAACACCAACATCATTAGAAAGATTAACTACAGCATCCATTGCATTATCTTTGGCACCAACTTTCAATCCTCTTATGACACATTCATTTTGTACTCGATAATCATTCATTATTTTTACAGATGTTTTTAAAGTTTTTATTTCAGTTTTCAATTTTTTATTTTCCTTTTGTACTTCTGCTATCTTCTTCTTATTTTCTGCAACAACTTTAAATACTTCATCGAACTTTGCTGACATGAAGTTTATCGACTGAGTCAGCTGATCCAATTTTTCTAACTTCTCAAGTTTTCTCAGCTCAGTTTTAATTGTATTTAGCTCTTTCCTTATTTCTCCATCTCCTTCTTTACATAAATGACAGTTGAAAGTTTCTTTGAAAGTTTCTTTGGACATTTTTTAATAGACTCTCAAACCCTCTTTTACTCAATTGAGTGCATTGAAAATGAAATTTTTTCCCGCACTTGTCACACTCTATAAAATCGTCGGATTCCCCTTTGATCTCATCTTCGCAATGACGAGCTTTATTTTTAGCCATATTTTATTTTTTTCAAACACCTTATGATTTCTTTTATATGTTTATAAACTTTGTTAAATATATAGCACAGTTTTTAACACAAAATTTTAATATTTTTCAACGATTAAGCACTGACAAAAAAAGTACGGCTTATTCAAAGGGTTGCCAACTTTTCGTTCAAAACTCTCCGAAATCTAGTACGCATGTGCCTAAGGGAAATCTAATCTCTATTTTACAAAATAGAAATGAAACTCAAGTGATAAGTTGGTGTTTGCCTTGTTTTGTGGACGCCTTTTTGGATTCTCCTTTTAAATTATGTGAGTTGTATGCAGTTACAAAGAACCTTATATTAAACAAATCCCCAGGAGAACATGGCATTCCATATGAATTTTATAAATTTGCTCCCTATTGCTTCCTCAAAGAAATATTGAATATATTTAATTATATTTTTTATTCTCCTGTCGACAGTATATTTAATCTTGTTAATATTGTAACTTTAAACAAAATAAATAATAAATATACGTATGCGTTCTTTGTTGACTTCTCGTATGATCCCCAGAAACAGTCTATTTTACAAACGCATTTTACAATCTTTATATGAAAACACAAAGAGCAGAATTTGAGATGGATGTACATTTTCGGAACATTTTTTAATTAAACCGGGGTAAAGCAAGGATGCTTATTAAGTCCAGTTTTGTTCTCTTTATACACAAATTATCTTCCCGATATTTTACCTGGTGGTATCAATGTTGCCAATATAAATATTAAAGTTTTGTTATACGCGGACGATATTGTTATCTTATCCGACACACCTAGTGGTTTACAAGATATGATTGATGCTCTACAAGAATACTGTTTAACATGGAGCTTAAAAGTAAATTTGGCGAAATCAAAAATAGTTATTTTCCGTAAAGGTCCGAGAATTGCTGCAGATTTAAGATGACATTTTTATGCTCATACAGGAACTCGACCGAGAACTTGTATTATTTGTCACAAAAACCTAAATTATCTCTTTTCTCCAGACTTGTCCACCGCAGATGCCACCGTCCTGCAACACGGAAGCCAACCGATGCTCTTGGCATCGGTTTATCTCCCGTCGGACTCGCCGACACCTCCACCGACGTCGGAACTGGAAGAGATGGTGAAGACAGCTAGAACAACAGGTAAGGAAATTCTCATAGGGTGCGATGCGAATTCTCACCATATAACATCGGGTAGTTCGAACTGTAACCAAAGGGGGGATGCTTTACTTGAATTCCTTAATGAAAATAACCTTTTCACCCTTAATACTGGAAACACGGCAACCTTTGTTAACAGATTAAGGGAAGAGGTTTTAGATATTTCAATTTGTTCAAAAAATATAGTGGACGATATCCAAGATTGGCATGTCTCTAGCGAGCATTCCTTCTCGGATCATCGATACATCTTATTTAATCTGATACAACCACCGCCTGAGCCCCTTAAGTTCAGGAATAAGGCTAAAACGGATTGGCCAAAATTTAGAAGAAATCTAATAGCCCGTCTAACTACTCCTCCCACAGTCCTAAGGAATGTCGAGGAGGTTGACGGCGAAGTAGATAGATTAACGAAGAGCCTAATTGAGTCTTTCAAGGAATGTTGTCCACTCCGGGAAAGGAGATCTCCCCGAGTAAAACCCTGGCTGACAGGGGAATTGATAAATCTTGGGAAGGACGTCCGAAGATTATTTAATAGGGCTCGTCGTAAAAAACATGTAGTATACTGGGATGACTACCATGACAAACTCAGGGAATACAACAAAAAGATTCGAGTAGCCAAACGCAACTCCTGGAAACTTTTCTGTGAACAGGTTGATAGCGTTAATGACGTCTCGAAAATTAAGAAATTCTTATCGAAAACCCATTCACAGCCTGAAACTCTAGCCGATAAGGACGGGATTCGGGCGGAATCAATGGAACAGTCCTTAAGAATATTGATTGAAACACACTTTCTTACCGAAGAACGTGGGCCAAATAGGAACCTAGAAATTGGTACCAATGTGTCCCGACAAACTGGAACCAACGTGGAACAGCAGACGGGACACGATGGGGAAAAATATGAAGGGCCTAATGAGGAACAAAATCGAGAGGAAAGAAATGATAGAATAACCGAAAATATGGTAATTAAGGCAATACAAAGCTTTGCCCCTTTTAAGGCAGCAGGCCCAGATGAAGTCTTTCCTGCTCTACTACAAAAAAGCGGGGACTTAATTGGTAGTAGTCTGGCTGGCATATTCTCTGCCTGCCTAAAATTAGCGTACACCCCCAGGGCATGGCAGGAGGCCAAAGTGCTCTTCATACCAAAGCCGGGAAAGGAAAGCTACGCGAACCCAAAGGCCTATCGACCGATAAGTCTTACATCGTTCCTACTGAAAACCATGGAGCGAATAGTCGATAACATGGTTAAATATCAAATCCCAAATGAGTTGTTGAAATTCAAACAGCACGCTTATTTAAAGGGACGCTCAGTGGAAACTGCGCTTCATGAAGTAGTTCACCACATCGAAAGATCTTTTGATCTTAAAATCTTCACCCTAGCTATATTCATTGATATAGAAGGAGCTTTTAACAATGTATCAACCAATACGCTACTCCAATCCCTAGAACAATTCGACATTGACCGGGATATTAAAGCCTGGATCAGTCACATGCTAGGGAATAGATGGATAAGTTTCGAGGTTGGTGGCATTAAAATAAGAAACAAGGTTTGTTGTGGGACACCTCAAGGGGGGATTTTATCCCCCCTTCTCTGGGTGACCACTATAAACAGTCTGCTAAGGATTCTAGCCAATAAGGGTTTCCAGCCTGTCTGCTACGCAGACGACGTAGCGATACTGTTAAGGGGAAAGATCCTAGAGATTTATGTAGGAGGGCATCGAATGCACTCGAAATAGCATATGACTGGGCACAACCGAGGGGTTTGAATGTGAACCCAGAGAAAACTGAAATATGCCTCTTTACAAGGAAGACGAAAATAATCGACTTTGATGAACCTCGCTTCCAGTGCAAAACGATTAGAATCACACAGACGGTGAAATACCTTGGGGTGATTCTCGATAAAAAACTTACTTGGAAAAACCACATCGAGAGCATGGTTGCGAAGGCTCATCGTGTATGGGCGATTTGCAGAAGGGCTATAGGCTCAAAATGGGGTTTAAACCCGAGGATGACATATTGGCTGTACACAAGCGTCGTTAGACCTATTCTAACCTACGCATCCATAGTCATATGGACATCAATGAACAGGAAATGTTACATTAAACCACTCCAAAAGATACAGCGCCTCTGTTGCATAGGAATCAGTGGAGCAATAAGGACTACATCTACGAGGGCTTTAGAGAATATTCTATCTATACACCCAATCGAGATTAGAATTAAATATGAGGCAGCTCTGGCCATGTTACGACTAAGGGTAACAGGGGAATATATCACCGACCACATGACCAGACACCAGACTATTTTAGACCAAATTCCGGGACTCAACACACTGAATATAAGCTGTGATAGAATCGCGGAAGTGTCAACAGATATACCCTGCAGTATACGGATACTAGACAGGGAAAGTTGGATGTACGGGAATATTCTACAAATCCTTCCAGGATCACATTACTATACGGACGCCTCTAGTCTGCATGGTAAGACTGGGATAGGTTTCTACGATGAAGACCATCCCACAGGGAAATACCTCCATCTTCCGGACCACAACTCTGTCTTTGAGGCTGAATTGGTGGCGATAAAGGAATGTATTAGGTCTATTAACGCACGGGATTCCCCAAGTCCCGGAGACGTGAAAATATTTACGGACAGTCTAGCGGCTATCAGAGCGATATCCGCGGACAAAACTAGATCAAGGACTATCCTCGAGTGTAAGGAGGAGATTTCAAACTTCTCCAGAAGAGGCATAATGGGAAACGAGATTGCTGACGAACTGGCCAGGAAGGGCTCTTTCCTGGAAAGAGTTAATTTGGAAAACCCAAAACCTTTCAAGTCTCTCAAATTGGAACTGACAGACTGGGCGACCAGTTCGCATGTATCAATTTGGGAAGAGACTGACGTGGGTAAGGTTACAAAGATATTATGGGGTTCTCCCAACATTACAAGAACTAGGGAGATCCTGAATCTGAGCAGGGTAGAACTTAGTAGGGTAATTGGCATCCTCACTGGACACTCTGAGCTGAAGCCTCATCTATACCGTATATTACGGGCGGAATCAGCCATTTGTAGAGCTTGCGGAGAGGATGACGAAACCCTAGAGCACTACCTCTGCTACTGTCCTGCATTTGCGAGAACAAGGGTCAGACATCTATCCAACGACATCTTACCAGGCCTGACGGGTCTTAGGGGGATAAGCTGGAAAATACTCAAGAAATTTGCTGATGAAACCGAATTTCTAAGTTAACAGAGGGGTAGATAACCGGATGAACGTAGAGATGTAGAGCGCACAACAAGCCGACCTACTGGCTTAGGTGTATATCCGGACAGAACGGATATGAGCTATGTATATACATAGCTCCTCTTATCAACCTAACCTAACCTAACCTAAGATGACATTATGAACATGAAAATATTGAAATTGTTAACAGCCACACGTACCTTGGAGTCGATATAACATACAACCTATTTTTTAGAAAATATCTTCACAACAAGCTTTCGACTTTTAAAATAGCCATAAATTCAACATGTTCCAAGTATATGATATCATCCAAAAATATCAAAAAGGAATAAACTAAAAATTTTTGAGGCTGTATCAAAAGCAATAATGTTTTATGCTGCTCAAGTTTGGGGATATGAAAAATATGATGATGTGGAGAAATTATTTCATTTTTTCATTAAAAAAAAATGCTATACCTACCAAGCACTACTCCTAATTACATGCTATACTTGGAGACTGGTCTAAATTCCATGTTTATTTCTACTCTCAAGTTACATTTTTCTTAGCTTTAAGTCCTCAAAGGTTACCACGAATATTGGCAGAGAAAGTTATAGAGCTGAATATATACTGGGCAAAAGAATGGTCAAACTTGTGTAACATGCTGCAATTTTGTCCTCCAATCAGCAATATTCCTATATGTGTTTATTGGGAAGAGCTAATTGATCTTTTGAAACAAAAAGGAAGAAATGATTTTACCCTCAACGCATCGAACTCACAGTTCCATGATCTTCACGTTCAACTTGATTATAATACTACACGAAAACATGCAGCTGAATTTTCCTCACGAGCTACTAGCTTAATTATAAATGCTAGAAGGTGGTTTGCTGAATCTCAACGCTAGATGCTTCAAAAATAATACAGATGGTATATATTCAATTTGCAACATGCATGAACCTGAAAATACTTTCCATTTCATTGGCATTTGTCCAATATATAAAGAATTCAGAATTTTAGACTTTGGTAAAAACACACTAAGTAAAAATGAAGTATTTAATATATTAAATAGCACGAATTTCGTCTCTCTTTTCAAATATCTGGAGTCATGTATAAAATAAGAAACCTTATACTAAATTAATTTGAATTTTAAATTAAAAAAATAAACAAATGTGTAACAATTAATTTAAATGCCAATCTGGCAAACAGCAATATTGCTATGCCAAATATAGACTGTAACTATTTAATAATTAATAAGTATGTTTAAACTTTTGTATTATAATCTTACAAATCTATTAATAAATAATTATAATAAATTCATTTTAACTGGGTACCAACAGTATTGACGATATCTAAATGAAAAAAAACGCCTTTATATCCTTTGTATCATATTCTTTGTAGCACGGAATTTGACATAAAACAACCTTCCGAAATTAAAGATATGGGTAAAGTCACTTTGACTTATTAAGGCGACACGAAGGGAAGTGAATTTGAAAGATGTCGGATATCTAGATCAAGTACATTACTAGCAACAAGTATTAGGACCAACTCATAATACGCCTCCAAAACTAAAGACAAAAACCAATTAATTTAAAAATATATTACATCTTCTTGAACATTTGCTATATCCAGCTTAGTTAAATATTTATCTGACCAAGCATTGCAAAAAAACCTTTTTTACAAAGACCCATAAATTAAACACTATATTATTAAGTTTTTCAAATTTTCTAACCAATAAAATTTGTTCTTCAAATCTCTTAACTAAATCCATTTATCAATACATGTTTCAGTTTGTTTTACTCTAATCCTAAAATGTTTTAAAATTTCCTTTTACAATAATAAATACCCTAGAATGTTTTAATGATAGCTTTGCTAGAAGTTTGACAGGAAAAAAAAACACATAACTTTCATTTCGTTTAACCACAACTATCAAATTTTATGTTTGCTTTCTGTAAAAAAAAAGAGAAACAAACATATTTGAAAAAATCTATAGAGTATTTGACGCTTTGACAGCTTAAGGTTTGGGTTCGGTTCCTTCATGTGCTATTTTTATAACGATATCAAAACTAGAAGGACAGAAAAGACGGATGGATGAATGGATAAATAAAAACAAGTTCAATTACTAAATGTTTGTGTTTTTATCAACCAAATAAAGATAGAATTACATATACGATAACGTGTTCGAGTATGAGTTTATGCAATTTAACATATGTCAGTAAAGTAGCGGCAGTTTCTTTAAAAATGTTTGTGTCAAGCATTTCACATTGCATGTGAGGAGGATTTATGGGGAAATTTGTACAATTGAATTAAATTTAAAAAAAAAAATTGTGCAATTGTGCAATTTTTTTTGGAAAAAAATTTTCTTGCCTGAATTTTCTAAAAGTAATTGAACTTTCAATTTTGTAAAGGAATAACTAATAAAAGTCAAGAGAAAATTTTTTAACTTTGGCATGAACATTTTTTACTGTGAAAAAGTCTTTGTACGAAAGAAAATAAATGGGTTTGAAATTCATTATTAAGTTATTTTTATACCCTCCTGGCTGTAACACTATGCGCTTCGCTACACACACCGTAACGAAATAAAAAATTGGGAGAAATGTTGAAAATTCTGGCCATTTTTGATTTAATCATTTTGTTTTTGCGTCTTTAGATTTTGGCAATTTTTGTTTTTGCGATTTTCGCTTTTGGCGATTTTTGTGTTTTGCTATTTCGGATTTTGGCGATTTTTTATCTTTGTTGCTTTTGATTTGGCGATTTTTGTTATTCGAGATTTTCGGTTTTGGCGATTTTAGATTTTGGTGTGTTTTTGTATTGCGATCTTACTTATTCGCGATTTTTTGATTTGGACGATTTTTGAGTTTGGGGTTTTTGTTATTTGTGATTTTCCGTTTTGGCGATTTTTGTATTTTGCGATTTTGGATTTGGCGATTTCTGATCTTTGTTATTTTTGCTTTTTGGCGATTTTTGACCTTTGTTGTTTTTGATTTTGGCGATTTTTGTTATTCGCGATTTTCGGTATTGGCACTTTTTGAATTTTGGTGTGTTTTTATATTGCGATCTTAGTTATTCGCGATTTTTTGATTTGGACGATTTTTGATTTTGGGGTTTTTTGTTATTTCTCATTTTCCGTTTTGGCGTTTTTTGTTTGGCAATTTTTGTTATTCTCGATTTTCGGTTCTGGCAATTTTTGTTATTGGCGATTTTTATGTTTTGAGATTTTTACTTTTGGCGATTTTTGTATTTTGCGATTTCGGATTTTGGCAATTTTTTGATCTTTGTTGCTTTTAATTTGGCGATTTTTGCTATGCAGATTTTCGGTTTTGACAATTTATGATTTTGATGTGTTTTTATATTGCGATTTTAGTTATTTGCGATTTTCGGTTTTGGAAATTTTTGGTTTAAACGATTTGTGATTTTGGCGATTTTTGTTAATTTATATAAAAAAAAAACTTTTTTAACCTTTTAACACTTCACTTTGTACTAAAATTCAACTAAAACGAAACTGTATCTTAAACCCTCCTAAATTTTTTTTTCTTATCAGTCGATATTTACGTTAAAGATTAAAGGCCCACCTACCAAACAAATCAATCCAATCCTATCAAAAGTTATGGATTTTTTACCGCCTTCTCGTGAAATGGTCCACTGTGCGACGACGATTTTGTAATTGGCGATTTTTGATCTTTGTTGTTTTTAATTTTGGCGATTTTTGATCTTTGTTGTTTTGATTTTGGCGATTTTTGTTATTCGCAATTTTCAGTTTTGGCGTTTTTTGATTTTGATGTGTTTTTATATTGCGATCTTAGTTATTCGCGATTTTTTGATTTGGACAATTTTTGATTTTGGGGTTTTTTGTTATTTGTGATTTTCCGTTTTGGCGATTTTTGTGTTTTGCGATTTTAGTTTTAGCGATTTTTGATCTTTGTTGTTTTTGATTTTGGCAATTTTTGATCTTTGTTGTTTTTGATTTTGGCGATTTTTGTTATTCGCAATTTTCGGTTTTGTCGTTTTTTGATTTTGGTGTGTTTTTATATTGCGATCTTAGTTATTCGCGATTTTTTGATTTGGACGATTTTTGATTTTGGGGTTTTTTGTTATTTATGATTTTCCGTTTTGGCGATTTTTGATATTGGCGATTTTTTTTATTTTATATAAAAAAAAACTTTTTTAACCTTTTAACACTTCACTTGTGTACTAAAATTCAACTAAAATGAAACTGTATCTTAAACCCTCCTAAATTTTTTTTCTTATCAGTCGATATTTACGTTAAAGGTTAAAGTCCCACCTACTAAACAAAAAAAAAAAAACCGCTTATCAAAATTCCAATCCAGTCAAAAGTTATGGATTTTTACCGCCTTCTCGTGAAATGGTCCACTGTGCGCCGACGCTTTTATAATTGTCGATTTTTGATCTTTGTTGTTTTTGATTTAGGCGATTTTTGATCTTTGTTGTTTTTGATTTTGGCGCTTTTTTATTCGCAATTTTCAGTTTTGGCGTTTTTTGATTTTGGTGTGTTTTTATATTTCGATCTTAGTTATTCGCGATTTTTTGATTTGGACGATTTTTGATTTTGGGAATTTTTGTTATTTGTGATTTTCCGTTTTGGCGATTTTTGTGTTTTACGATTTTGGATTTGGCGACTTTTGATCTTTGTTATTTTTGATTTTGGCAATTTTTGATCTTTGTTGTTTTTGATTTTGGCGATTTTTGTTATTCGCAATTTTCGGTTTCGTCGTTTTTTGATTTTGGTGTGTTTTTATATTGCAATCTTAGTTATTCGCGATTTTTTTATTTGGACGATTTTTGAGTTTGGGGTTTTTTGTTATTTGTGATTTTCCGTTTTGGCGATTTTTGATTTTTGGCGATTTTTTTTATACCCTATACCACTATGCGGTTTGGGTATAATGACTTTGTGCTGCTGTTTGTAACTACCAAAAATATTTGACCTAAACCCATCTTTTATTATACCGATAGAATCAGAATCACTATCTGATTCGATTTAACGATGTCCGTCCGTCCGTCCGTCTGTGTGTCCATGTGAAGCTTGTAATCAAACTGCAGGTCGCAAATATGAATATATTTTGACGAAATTTGGTATATAAGCTTCTATCGGCCATGGAATAAACGCTGTTGAAATTGGTGGGAATCGGTCTATGTTCAGACCTAGCCCCCATACAAACGGCCCCTATGAAATTGACTTAAATTGCCATAAGATACAAATTATCATATAAATCTTATTCAAATTGGGTTTGTATGTGTTTATTACATCCATTAATCAGTAGTCCCAAAATGATCTATATGGGACAACTCTTAGTCATAGGCCCCATATAGAGCTGCTTCCCGATCTTCACTTAATCTATCAAAAAACAAAAATATTGCACTGATTCTTCTCAAATTTTGTTTGTATATGTATATTTTTGCAAAACACAAGAGACCTTACCAAACATGGTCAGGATCGGTCCATTTTTGGGCCTAGTCCCCATATAGATATAGCATCCGATATGAAATTTTTCATATCTGCAGCCAAAAAAAATTAAGAAAAATCCCACTCAAATTTGGTTTATGCTTATTTTCTATATCCAGTTAGTTGGGTCTGAGAGATAGGGTCTCTAAACGCATGGTATAGGGTATCATATAGTCGGTCTAGACCGACTATAATTTTCTTACTTGTTTTTTTATTGCAATTTTTGTTTTTCTCGGTTCTGGCAATTTTTGTTATTGGCGATTTTTTGTTTTGAGATTTATACTTTTGGCGATTTTTGTATTTTGCGATTTCGGATTTTGGCGATTTTTTTATCTTTGTTGCTTTTGACTTGGCGATTTGTGCTATACAGATTTTCGGTTTTGACGATTTTTGATTTTGATGTGCTTTTATATTGCGATTTTAGTTATTTGCGATTATCGGTTTTGGAAATTTTTGATTTAGACGATTTTTGATTTTGGCGATTTTTGTTATTTTATATAAAAAAAAAAAAAAATTTTAATCTTCTAGCACTTCACTTCTGTACTGAGATTCAACTAAAATGAAAATGTATCTTACACCCTCTTAACTTTTTTTCTTATCAGTCGATATTTACGTTTTATAGCAAAAATTAAAGGTTAAAGTCCCACCTACCAAACAAAAAAAAAAACCGCATATCAAAATTCCAATCCAGTCAATAGTTTACCGCCTTCTCGTGGAATGGTCCACTATGCGATGACGATTTTGTATTTTTTTAAGATTTTAAAACTTTTTATTGATTTTTTTAAATTTTTGAGGAATTCGAATGCGAGTATATACGAGAGGTCATAGTTCATTTATTTCTAAATAATAATTTTACATAAGTATGTATTATTCTTATTATTATTTTTACAATTTTACCATAAATATATATGCAATAAACTATATTTAAAAAAAAAAAAAAGTTCTGAATTGTAGATAAAGTACATGACGTCTATTTTGTCTTCTAACTTCTTCGCTTTCATCTAACAATAATATGGCTAAATGATTAACATGATCGCTTAATCATTGCAAATATCGTTGGCTATAATATCCTACTATGTAGTATTGTTAGAAACAAACTAAGGAGAGTTGAAAATTATAATTAAAGTTTTTGATTGGAATCTTTGAATAATTGCAATATTGGAATTACTTGTAGTTCCCCAGAGCTTAATCCCATATGACCATGCATGTTTCAAATATAAATAAAAATATAATAACAAACTTATTTTTAACCATAGGTTAAATTTGTTAACTGAAAATAGCTGAAATGATATGACTGTATTGCATGACATTAATAAACACAAGTAGAATATCGGTCACAAACTCACATACAGTTTGCCAACAGTATTATATAAAAACTTATAAACAAGTACGTTTTTTCTAAAAACAAAACATAAACATCGCACACTGGGTTGGAATTACCTGATTTCTTGGATTAATTAAAAAAAGGAAAATTTAAGTATCATCAAAACTGTTGATACCCGGTTAAAATATACGAAATTCTACATCACTTTTAGTTAAAATTGATGTTTTGATGTTTTTGTAGTAAAATTTAAAAGTCAGAGTTCATTGAAATTTTTTGTGCAAAAAAAGCTGAAAAAAGTGAAAATTTCGCCTTATAAAAATGTATTTGTTTGAAAAAGTATTTTAAACTTAAACAACTTTGATATGGAACTATCGAGCTCAGGTTATTTTGCAAATATTTCGTTAACATTTGTATAACAAATTATGGGTGAAAGTGCTTTAGTTTTTGTTATTTACATTGGAAGGGCAAGAAAAAAAATAGAATTTTTATATTTTAAGTGGACATATAGTTATTATTCGTCTACATTCGTGTCATAATTTGTAGTTTGTTTCAAAGAAAATACAGCTCACTATAGCATTGCAGGTTTTACGCTGCCTTTTTTCACGTTTTAGAAGCTATGCATCTTTTTATGCAAGTCATACATCAGTGAAATTACCAAGAAATCATATTGATATCGCGAATGCTGCTTGTTGTCTTTTATACATGCTGAAACTGATTATTGAAAAATAGGAGCAACTGAAACCAAAAAGAAATTCCGAAAAGTTAAAGAGACTATGGGATTAATAGTTGACCACGAATAATGGGAATACGGTAAGACGTTTTTCTCCAGAACACTCAAAAATCGGCCGAAACAACCAAAACTAAATTTTAATTTAATAAAAACAAGTAAGGAAATTATAGTCGACCTAGACCAACAATACGATATCCTATACAATATTGTTTGTTTTCTAATAGATTTAAAATCGGCTTCATATCGGAGTTATGACTTAGAACTGTCGTAATTGTCAGAGTTTTAGTTGTTATTTTTGGACTACTGATAAATGAATGTAATATATATACACAACCCCAATTTGACCGAGATCTATATGATAAATCGGATTTTATGGCAATGTAAGTTGCTCGCATAGGGGTCATTTGTATGGGGACTAGGTTTGAACATGCGTCTGAAAATTGAAAATTGTTTATGTTTCACTAATTTTAATAATTTATCCCAACATAGCTTCCCCAAATTGATCCAAGAAAACATGCTACTCTAACCCACTGTGTGTCGTTTCATTTGTTTGATTGCCATTCGTTAATTTTCTATTTTTGCTTCAATATAACTATGTGAAAACTGATGTTATCAGCTAGACAATCAGTTTGCAAAACGCTAGCAGTGGCATGTTGTAACTTGTGATATCAATAGCGATCACAATACCGTTTCCAATTATTTTAGTCGTTTTAAATTCCCAAAATAGAAAGTACAAAATAATTTATTTTGTTTATTTAAATTTATAAAATGAAGCCATAATATTACACCAGGTTCGTGTTCACTCCCTTCTCAACTTCATCGAAATGACCTTCATCAAGCTTTTGACAGCGTTATTTGTATGCCTTATTCGGAGGCCTTCTTCTATTTTTGCTTCAAAATCTTTTGTCTTTGACAGTCTTCAAAATAGTGTGTATTAGAAGGTTTGAGGGATTAATGTGTTTCTAAATACATTAAGTATTACACATCAAATCTAAAATTGGATTTGCGTAGGAGCACTTAATCTGTTTTCCACGCATATCTCCCCATACATGTGTACCTAAATGAAGATGTCTTTTTGCTGGATTGACAAACAGCCAGAAGAGAAAATATTAAGGAAAAATTTTTCTTAGCTCCCACAAATAACAGGAATTTCATTTGAAAATACTTAAAATTTTTCTTCCAAAAAAAAAACAACTTGAATGAATCAAAACATGATAATTGTGCACAAAAAATTTTTCTATAAGTAAAAATTTAGAGTTCTTAAAGGAAAATCTGCTTACATCTAAATTGATAATTTGTTAAATTATTATTTATAATATTAAAAGGCTAGGCAATTTCTTGTGACCGATATAAAAATTGTAGTCAATAACCGATTTAAAACAAACATACCTCATCTGAGAGGTATTTCTTTTTAGTTGCCCATCAGATTTATAGATCTGCATCATCTGGAACATTGTTTTGGAGTAATGCTCATCTAATTTACTAACACATGTATAAAACATATACTGTGTATGTTTATTATAAATATCAAAAGCCATACGTTAAATTGTGAATTGGCTAAAATTGATCAGCATACCTTTAGACTCCTTTAAAATTATTTATTAACCAACCCATTTATATGAAATATAATGAAATTTTTTTTAAGTTGTTGAATTGTTAATTGGCTAAAATTAATTAGCATAACTTTAGGCTTTTATAAAGTTTATTAAATGAATAATAAGGTTTCCCAGAATTTTCACTCTCATTTCGAGGGCTGGGTTCTGCCAATTTTTATTAATATCTGTAAACAGTTTTGTAGTCTATACTAATAAATTAGAGAGATAATGTGAACATGTTTGTAGGAGGTAAGATCCGTAACTACTTATTTGATCTTGCTGAAATTTTTACACAGTTTTACTTTGGATCTGAAAGGATCTATGGGATATATTTTTTTCGAATTTTTTTAGTGGGCGTGGTACCTCTAATACAAAGTATCATGTATTTTGAGTACTACAACTGGAAAGCTTTACAAATTTGCGTTAGGTTACCTGTTATAAATGTTAGTAGCTATACCGGAAGTGGGCGGGATTTGATAAGTGGGTATGGCACCTCCCATACAAACTTTTTTTTTTATTATTATTATTATTAATTATTTATTTGCACAAAAATTCTTATACATATGAAATTGACCTCAGCGCCTAATAGGCATTATTGAGGCAAGTTGGATCTTTAATTAAACTTTTGAAAGTACAAATAAATATTTTACTTAAATATATAACAACAAAATTTTACAGTATTATTAGATCTTTATCTTTTATGGAAGCGTTTCAAAGTTGCTTAATAGATGTTGCTTGCAAGATGATTTAAACAATGAAATTCGACTAACCAATTTTAAATTTCCGGGTAAATTGTTGAATTTTATATTACCAACATAATCAATGCGTTGCTTATTAGTTTATAAGCGGCATCTAGGAATTCTTAAATTTCCTCTATCTCGGATATTAAAATTTGATTGATTCTGTGAAAATGTTATGGTATGGTGACCATTATGGTTTATGTATTTTGAGACAAACATTAAAACTTGATATTCATGCAATCCATAAATTGGTAAAATTAATTTGCTTGTGTCCTATACAATGAGATAGTTGAAAACAAAAATAGTAATTTATATATAGTTTTTAGTGCTTTCAATGAACTATAATTTTTATTGTAAGCATATATAATTGTTAGGTAATTCAAGTAGGATTGAGTCAAATATTGAAATATCATTAATTTTGATTCAACATCCAGTTTGTTTTTTAATTCATACAAAATTCCTATTGCTGGAGCTATCTTCCTTTTTAAATCATTTATATGTAAATCCCATGATAAATTACTTTGCAAAGTCATCCCTAAATATTTTACTGAATGTGTTCCTTGTACCACTTCACCATCAATATACACATTAAAGTTATTATTTATACTTAGTGCATGTGGTTGAAAACGAATTAATTTAGTTTTGTTAGAGTTGAGAATTAAACGATTCAATCGCGCAAATACAAATATTAACGAAGCAGCTGTTTCAATTTTCATTTTAAGAGCTAAATCATACTTGTAGGGGTAGAACAAGCACACATCATCCGCAAACATATAAAGTTGTCCATCCAAATTTAAGTTTTTGATATCATTTAAGTAAACTGAAAATAATAGCGGACCCAGTCCGCTTCCCTGTGGTACACCATAATTTACGGAGCCCATAAAACTTTCTGCTTTGTTTATGTTTACATATTGTTTCCCGTTGTGGAAGTAACTCTTAAACAACGGAAGTTCTCGTCCTTGCACACCATAATGCATCAATTTTTGCAACATTCTTTAATGATCTACTAAATCAAAAGCCTTAGCTAAATCGAAGAATATTCCAGCAACTCCACTTTATCCTACATCAAGCCCACTACATATACACCGTATCATGTTCAATACAGCATCTTCAGTACTGCATCCTCTACGAAATCCGAATTTATATTTATATAAAAAAAAATTTTCTTCCAGATATACTAAAAGTTTATCATAAAGTATTTTTTCAAAAATTTTATCAATCGTAGAAAGAACAGCAATGGGTCTATATTTAACTGCAGTTGTTACATTTACTTCTTTTGGTATTGGAATTACTTTATGGGCTTTTAATATCTCAGGATACTCTGAACTATTTAACATTTTGTTAAAAATATCAGTTAAAACTGGGGTTATTTTATCTCTGCATTCCATCACAAATTTAGGTGAAATATTATCATAGCCTAGACTCTTGTTAGCTTTCATATTCAATATGATTTCCATAATATCACTATCATTAACAATTTGCGGAGTAAAACGGTGAGGTGATTGAAAAAGAGTTCGTAGCGAATTAAACACGTCTCCAGGAAGAACTGTTATTTTCCTGTTCAGACTTGGCACGCTCGTAAGAAAAAAATGATTAAAACAATTAACTTTAATTTGATCACATTCTATTTTTAGCCCATTAGAGTCATTGTTGATAAATTTCCAAGATTTCTTTGGATCATTTCCTATTTTACATAAACTTTCAGTGTAATAATCCTCTCTACATTTTTTAGTAGCAATTTTTATAGCTTTACTGATTCGCTTCGAAAAATATTACATATTTTGTATATTTTTTGATTTACGTCTTTTCCTTAATAGTTTTTCTTTAGGTAATACTAATTCTTGTTAACCCATGGAGTAAGATCAAATCGTAACGGTTTTTTATATTTTGTTACCACAGTTGAACTATTTGTAGCATTTTTCATACATTCAACCAATGTGTTTGTCAATTGTGTTGAATTCTTTGAAGAATAGTTACCAGGTTATTACCAGTTACAAGTTATTATTCAATATCATTTAACTCGACCAGTATGACAGTGACAGCCTTGAAAATTTGTTTGAGGTCATCTATCGTTAACTTGAGTGGTCAGAAAAAAAAATGAATGCCATCAGATGAATGGGCGTGACACCACCCATAAAAAGTTAATACCAAATGTCACATATCTGGAGTACTGTAATAGTGCGGGCTTGAGCCCGAATATTATTCATGTGATTAATCGGAAAAATAGGCGTGGTGGGAGCAGCGGGCGTGGCTCCGTCTACACAAACTAAATATATAATATTTTATAACTAGATTACTATAAAAAGAAAGCTTTGAGACTTTGTACGTGTCCAGATATTTATGTGTTATAGTCAGATAAAAAATGGGCTGGATAGGATTAGTAGGTGTGGTACCTCCTCTACGAAAAATGTGTGGTATTATGAAAGTGACAGTATTGAAGTTTTTTAAAAGTCTACATGGGACTCCTTAACTCTCGTAAGCATCGTTAAAAACTTTTACAACCGGCATTAGTGTAGTAGGGGAATCCCAACATTTGAAAGACTGGTAGTAATAAATGCAGAGAAGATTTTTAGCTTTAGTTGCAGTTTGACGTGTACAGTGAAATAGCTGCGTTTTGTTTAAAGTTGTGAAAACTCAAGTCTTTTGTGAAAAAAAAAAATAATTAGGTGCAATTATCTTAATGTAAAACAAGGATGGATCGTGGGAATAACGGAGCTGGTAAAAAAACCTCTGCAGTAACAGACAATCCCATTTTAACTTTAGCTAAACGAGGCTCTTTTAAAACATTTAAAATAAGAAATTCATATGGAATTGGGAATGTTGCATCATCCCGAATGGTCCGCCGAAGATTTGTGGCTGAAAAACTAGCGACTAGAATAGCTCGGAAAGTTCCTTTGCTCAGACAGGCAAATTTTATATATTTATTTCTTTTATTTATTTATTTATTTATTTATTTATTTATTTATTTATTTATTTCTGATTTATTTATTTAATTATTTATTTTTTGCGCTTTTCTGTACAACAAGAAAGATTATTCTTATAATTGCAGTACAGTAGTAATCTTATATATATTTACGCTGATCCCTGACTCACTGACTGACTGACTGATTCTGTAACGCTGCAATAATACACACACATAGCACTCCCTACAAAGCTATGTGAAATACGCAAACAAAATTTAATCTTTCTCATTTTATACAAACACACACAATTTTCTCTCTTCTTTGTTACCGACCAGTGCTGCTAATAAAATCTTCTGAAAACCTACAATTTTGGAAATTTAATCGCCAAAATCGTCATTTTTAAAAAAAGAAATTGTCAAGAAAATTTTACCGCTTATAAAACTGGAAGAAATATTGCAAAAGGAAGCAATAAAATTTATTTATATCATTCATATTACGAATATTATTACAGAATTGGTTATTTCTATATATAAAAATGTATTAGTGATGAAATTTCAACGAAAAAAATTTAACACAGCAATCAACTAAATAATTTTATTGATATGTATCCATAGCTGAAACATATAATATAGGTTTAAAGTATAGCCGTAATTAAAACTTAAATCTTAAATGGAGATGCTATTACATTTACACTGAAATAAAACTATCAATTTTCCATTAACAACCCATTAGTTATTAACCCATGAAATCCTAATTTTTATACTACTGAAAATTTAAAATCTTCAATCATCATTTTAACAAATTTAACAAATCATTTTAACAAATTGAAAAATCATCGAAATTAAAATAAGTTGTCAAAATTAGCAGCACTGCTAACGACAATAGCGCTACATATGCAGATTTCGTGTTACATATGGAATAAGATGAACGCAAAATGCATCAAAGCAATTAATATCTATTCAAATTCTGCTTTAAATTCCCTTTGTTGGTCAATAAAAAAATTCTGCAAAAAAAGTAATGAATGAAATTTTAAACATTTATACTTACATACATACTTTTTTTTATCAAACTAAACTTTACCGTTTGCCTGTTTTGTTTTTCATCTCAAAATTGTTTTGAATTGTTAAGAGTGCTTTCGCTCAGATTCTCTGATTGCCAGTACTTACTAAGGAGTATGCTTTTTTGAAAAATATTTGAGAAAAAAGAGATCTTCAATGTGGATTTTGTTGTTGTCCAACCTATGATTGCGTTTAAAGCTCTGTATTGAAAAGCACTTAAAAAAATAGTGCAATATTAAGTTTAAAATTTTAACTATTCTGACTTTGCTTAATTAAATTACATTGTTATTTCAGAAGAGTGGTGGGAAAATAACTTTTTTTTCACTCATATTACTTTTTGTATGATTTGCTTTCAAAAAAATTTAGACAAACATAAATTACGTAAATAGGTATATTTAAGATTTTAATTTGAATAATATATTGAAATTTTCATGGAAGAATTAAAGGCGATTTGGAATAATAACTTTGTTTTTTAAGTAAAACTAATACGCCCTTATTTTATTTTTTTTTTTTTTTTGGATTTATAGATAACTGGAAAAAAATGTTCGCTTTTTACAGTTTACATTTATGATGACATATGAAATATTTTTTTCTCTTTTTTTAGGTGTATTGGTGTTTGCACTTCCTTAAGGGGTGGTAGGTTTTAACACCTTTTTTTGCATTCCTCTTTCTGAATGCACAACATGTCGAGAGTGTTGTGTCAAAATTTTAAGTAAATCAGAGCAAAACTTAAGAAGATACAGCGTTTCCAGCAACCGGCCTTATACGGTATATAGTATATAAATCATAGTATATAAATTCGAAGTCCGTCAACATCATAGCTCAAAATCTACTTGACCGACTCTTTTGCAATTTGATACACTATATCTACATATAAATCATCACGTAACCACGAAGGGTTTTATTTAATTCCATTTTCTTTCCCATTTTTTAACAACAAATTCCCGAAATTGTATAGGAAAAATCGTTTTTCACTTCAAAATGCTGCCAAAAAAAAAAAAAAAAAAGTTGAAAAAACTCTTCGTCACTACCACAGGAAACATTTCACCTTTGAAACGCGTTCCGAATTTTTTTACTTCACATGATCCGGTAACGAGTTATGATGTTCACCGCAAAAAACAACGCCTCCGGAGATTCGCTGTCACGGACTTATTTATCAAACTTTTTAATTGAAATTTTTTTCAAAGATTACTCAAATATAATGCTATAACGTATATATGAAATAAATAATCCAACATTATTCGTATCTTCAAAAAAAGAATTATGAAAATACATTTAAAACCCCCCTTAAGAAAGTTTTAGGAACCTTGCTCTAAAACGTTTTATTTTTTCTATGCTATTCTATTTTTCTACAATAAAATGGAATTAGTTTATAGCGAACTCGGCGGGACCAGCCAAATTAGTTCATTATAGACTAAGTTCGTTATAACCGTAGTATTTTTTAATTTCTCCGAAAGGTTTAAAAAGTTTTTTTTTAGTTGAATAAGATTATTTATTTTGGGGCATTTTAAAAAGTTATAAAACATAAATTAAATTGCTAAAAAGATACATATTAATTGTTTGTCTTAAGAAGACTAAAATTACCGAGTTTCTATCAAAATAAAATATTTTTTTAAAATCATATAATATTAAAAACTCCTTATGTATAGAAGCAGAAAGTACAAAGCAAAGGTTGGCTACTGACAAACTTTTACGAAAATATACATAAAAGGGACCGAAGAAATTCTTCGCATTAACAAAAATTTATTACAACCAGGGTTTGTTATAAGCGAACTCCATTGTATTAAATTTTAATTATTTTGGGAATCTCCAATCTCCTCACTTTACCCGGCCTTCCCATGTTCAAGTCAAATTGATCACACATCCAATAGTCAAAAAATTGTTAAGCAACTGTCCCATTGAAAAATTGAAAGAGAGAATTGAAACTTATGATTGTTTAATAAAAAAGAGTAAAAAAAGTGTGAGTGCATTACCTGAAAGCCAAAAATATAACGTGTGAAGGCCAGGTAATATTATCAAATATATTCACGCTGATCCCTGACTCACTGACTGACTTACTGAGAGACCGATTGATTCTGTAACGCTAACTGAAATGATACGGCTCTAATTCCTAGGATTGATCTCGCCCCAACCGACACCACATTAGCTTTCATATTAAAACGCCGCCAGTCTCCAGTAATTCCTGCATACGCAATTACCATAAACAAGGCTCAAGGCCAGTCATTTGATTACGTTGGCATTAATTTGGAAACCGCGGTATTTTCACACGGTCAACTGTATGCGGCTTTGTCACGATCAAAAGTTGCAAGCCAAGTTAAGATACGTATTCAATCGAACCCACAGCAAGGAAAACTATTAAATGACCAACGATATTTCACACAAAATATAGTTTTTCAAGAGATTCTAAATTGAAAAACTTTTTTGCCAAATATTTCTTATCTGTTTTGATACTTATGTATACAATTTCTACAAACACAATCTTTTTACTACTATAATTAAAGGAATTTAATTTATTATAAATTTTTCGTGTATTTAAATTTAAACTGTTTTATTCATAATTTTTAAACGGGCGCCTAGGCGCCACACAATCAACTAGTTAGTAATAAAGGGACAATGTGCTGATATGAATTAAACTACTAACGTACCTATAATAATCATATTTATACCCTATACCACTATGTGGTTTGGGTATAATGACTTTGTGCTGCTGTTTGTAACTACCAAAAATATTTGACCTAGACACATCTTTTATTATACCGATCGAATCAGAATCACTATCTGATTCGATTTAACGATGTCCGTCCGTCCGTCCGTCTGTGTGTCAATGTAAAGCTTGTAATCAATCTGCAGGTCGCAAATATGAATATATTTTGACGACATTTGGCATATAAGTTTTATCGGCCATGGAATGAACGCTATACAAATTGGTGGGAATCGGTCCATGTTCAGACCTGGCCCCCATACAAATGGCCCCTATGAAATCGACTTAAATTGCCATAAGATACAAATTATCATATAAATCTTATTCAAATTGGGTTTGTATGCGTTTATTACATCCAGTAATCTGTAGTCCCAAAATGCTTTATATGGGACAACTCTTAGTCATAGGCCCCAAATAGAGCTGCTTCCCGATCTTCACTTAAATCTATCAAAAAACAAAAATATTGCACTGATTGTTCTCAAATTTTGTTTGTATATGTATCTTTTTCCAAAATACAAGAGACCTTACCAAACATGATCAGGATCAGTCCATTTTTGGGCCTAGTCGCCATATAGATATAGCATCCGATATGAAATTTTTCATATCTGCAGCCAAAAAAAATTAAGAAAAATACCACTCAAATTTGGTTTATGCTTATTTTCTATATCCAGTTAGTTGGGTCTGCGAGATAGGGTCTCTAAACGCACGGTATAAGATATCATATAGTTGGTCTAGACCGACTATAATTTTCTTACTTGTTATAATATGTTATGTACTGCTGGTAAATAACTTAAGTCTGCTGCTGTTCATGCACAAATTGTTATTTATTTCTACTGTCCACATAATTGTCTATGAATTTCTTAATTTTACGTTATTTTAAGTCTTTTTTAGCAGAAACTTAAATCTAAACTAATTTCTAAATATGCGATATACACTAACTTTATAATTCATTATGAAACATAAAAAAAATATACACTGCTTCAAACAAAAAAAAATCACAACTCGTTTGCTGTCCGCATATGTACATTAAATACAAATGGGCGTTATCATCAAATAAAAAATCGGCAAAATCAAAAATATCAGAAATAACCAAGGTTCAGAAAATGCAAACATCAAGCACACAATGTTCTGTTCTAAAACAACCAACACATATTTTTAATTTCATGTCAATTATGCGTGTTTCTAAATTTTGTACTTTGCCGAACACAGTCATGAATGTGTGTTGTTTTAATAGTTGATTGTGTACACGAACATGTTTCTATCACGTATCATTTTATTCGAACACACATAAACCATACAGTTTCGAGTGTAGCTATATATTAAGACCCTGTTCTATTCGTGTTCTCAAAAAAAAAAAAAAAAAAAAAAAAATACAGAACATGAACAATACACATGTTCGAGTGTATCTTTATTTTAAGTGCGTGTTCTGGTACATGTACTGCGGAAAAACAGAACATAAATATTAAACAGGTTCGAGTTCAGTGCATAACAACAGTTTAATTTTAATCAAACCGAGAAATTTTTATATTTTGTTTATGAATTCTTTTCGTTTTTTTTATTAGTTTTTTATTTTTATTCTTTTTTTATTATTATTATTACCTGTAATGAATTATTTTTAGATATTGTAGATAAATTTGGTTGAATCAATTGTCGTCATTTTTATCGGGGTGTATCCGATTTTTTCAATCGCGGCTGGATAATGTGTTCATTTTTAGCTGTACGCGTTCAAGAACACGAACTGAAAATAAAGCTACACTCGAATTTGTGTATTGTTAATGTTCTGCTTTTTTTTTTTGGGAACACGAACAGAACACGAACAAAAAATGTAGCTACACTCGAAACTGTATGGTTTATGTGTCTTCGAGTAAAACAATACGTGATAGAAACATGCTCGTGTTCACAATCAAGTATTAAAACGAATCACATTCATGATTGTGTTCGGCAAAGTACAAAATTTAGGAACACACATAATTGATATGAAAATAAAAATATGTGTTTGTTGGTCTGAGCTGTATTTGTTTTCATATATGTACGAATTTTCTATTCATTGTGTGTTTTTTTCTGAACTCTGGAAATAACACAAGTCACGAAAGGCAAAAATCGCCAAATGTGAAAATTCTCAAAATCAAAAATCGGTTAATTCGCTTAAACCTTCTGGCTTGCCATCTTACGAACTACCATTAAAAGTCGATACAACTATCATGTTTTTAAGATATATAAGCTAACCTTAACAAAGACTTAAAAGATAACTTAATTGTGGCAAAAATCCTAACTGGCCTTGCAGTAAAATTATAATATTCAAAGATTAATTTATGGACAATAAATTTACGATTTAACAATATACTATTTTCTTTAAAATTTTCACCATCTCTTCAGTTTGTTGAGCTTGAGCAACTAAATTATTTCTATTTAAGCATATTTAAAATAAACTTAGCCCTCTTTAAAAG
Source organism: Cordilura impudica (assembly GCA_963682025.1). Taxonomy (NCBI): domain Eukaryota; kingdom Metazoa; phylum Arthropoda; class Insecta; order Diptera; family Scathophagidae; genus Cordilura; species Cordilura impudica. Next base: position 62,510,423 of record OY821521.1, read on the forward strand.
GGACCGTATTTAAATTTACTTAATTTTCTATAAAAAATATTTAAAACAAAAAACGGTTGATTAGAAGGGTACTCAAACAAGCGGCAGAGACAAACATTAAGAAAATACACTTTTTTTGTTGCTATTATTTTTTTGTAGCTGTCTGCTTTTAACACAAATTGTTTGTTATTTGTATACATATATAATAAGTAAATATATATATATATATAGTATATATGTATATACGAGTATACTCGTATGTGATTAAGTAGATGTATATAAATGTGGTTATCTGTTTGTTATGTTTTACCATTTCAAGGATACAAAACTAAACAATGCAACGCTGATGTTGTTGACGACACAATCAATGAGATTATTTACTTGTTTACCCTATTGTAACTTTAATCAGACCGGTTTCTGGCATTAAGCTTTCATCACTGAAGGCAGAGTACTACAATTTTCAACTGTTTTTGTTGCACATGATAAAACTGATATAGACGTGAAACTAGTTAAATTAAGTTTTTAGATTTTCATTTGTGGGTCGTGTTTTTTTTCAAAAGGTCTTTTTAGAAAATTTTTTTATAGAGTATCCAATGTTTGCTTGTGGAAGAATATTGTGAACTGTTATTTAAGCGAAACTAATAAGTCTGAAAGAATATAAAGGATATAAAAGAATATCCTAGAAATAATTCACGAAAAGTTTAGAAATTTCTATAGAAGTTTCTTCTGTTTTAGAATAAAATATTTGAAGTCCCTTTTAAGGGAACCACAACCCCAGAATGAACAAGCAAGAACATTATAGTCGCTACCCTATACCATACGTTTAGATCAAACTAATTAGATATTAGTTAATTTTTTTGCCTTCGGATATGAAAAAGTTCACATCGGATGCTATATTTTTATGGGGACTGGGTCGAAAAACGGACCTATTTAGTTAGGTCACTTATTTTTTGCAAAAACATATACAAACCAAATTTGAGAAAAATCTGTGTATTATTTTTGTTTTTTTTTTATAGATTTAATTGAAGATCGGGAATTAGCATTATATGGGGGCTTTGACTAACAATTGTCATTTAGAGTTTATATTTGGACTACTGATTAATAGATGTAATAGACACACAAAAAAAACGAATTTGACGGAGATCTATATGATACTTTGGATCTTAAAAAAATTTAAGTCGATCTCGTCAGGATCATTTATATGGGGCTGGGTCTGAACATGAACCTATTTTCACCAATAGCGTTTATCTTATGGCCGATAGGAACTCATAGACTCAATTTCATCAAAATATATTCATAATAGCGACCTGCAGTTTGCTTACAAATTTTACATGGACACACAGACAGACGGACGGACGGGCATCGCTAAATCGACTCAGAAAGTGATTCTGAGTCGATCGGTATAATAAAATATGGGTCTAGGCCAAAGATTTTTGGCAGTTACAAACATCGGCACAAAGTCATACCGTACAGTGGTATAGGGTATAAAAGCCGGACACGTTGACTTTATGATGTGCAAAAACTACTGTTGTGTGGTACCAAATTAAACCAAGTAATGAAACAGTGCAAAAATTATAACTATAACTAATTATAACTGATTGGATTATTTCGTTATGAGTTTTGTTTATAAAAAGGCAGCTGTGAAGTTTGAACCACAGATGTACATGAGTAGATTCTCATTTTTCTATATGAATGAACTCACTTCTTTTGTTTTGTGTTCACAGTGTTTACGCTCTCACAATTGATTGTTATTTTCTCACTCTTTTTTTAAATGCCGTTAGCAATAACAATCAAAAATTGTAGTTGTGTTTTGATTTTTAGCAAAGTATTCAAATGATTCACAAAAGCTCAATGATATGTTGAATGGTTAGTACAAAATCAGTGCATTAATTTGTTTTACATAAGTTTTCGTGAGTGGTTAAAGAAATAAATTTTGTATTGTTTTGAAACAATGAACTCCGAAATAATAAAAAATATTCAAAATGGTGTTTTTCGTATTATAAAATAATCTAACCCTTAAAAACAAAGTTTTTATAAGACTCTTCCTTTCCTTATGCATATAAGTTGTAAATATCTCCGTGACTCTGCGTGACTGTGCGTGACTATGTCAAAGTTAATCTTTTTTCACAGCAACTCTATCGACCAAGTTTCAGATCGATCGGATAAAGGGAAATGGGCTTAAAATCACTACGTGACTGCGCGTGACCATGCGTGACTGTGCGTGACTAGTTCAAAAATAATCTTTTTTCCACAGCAAGTGTATGGACTAAGTTTCAGATCGATCGGATGAAGGAAAATTACATTTAGATCACTCCGTGACTGTGCGTGACTATGCGTGACTGTGCGAGACTATGTCAAAGTTAATGTTCTTTTCACAGCAAGTCTATCGTATTTAGTTACACGCGACTTCTATTGACTGTTCGTATTTACACAGCGGCCTCTGCTGATTGTTCGTATTTAGTTACACAGCGACTTCTGTTGACTGTTCGTATTTACCCAGCGGCCTCTGCTGACTGTTCGAATTTAGTTATACAGCGACTTTGGTTGACTGTTCTCTTTCGACCTTATTCTCTAATCTTGTATATCAAGTCGAACACCGATACAGCCGACCGCCACCGCTACAAGTAGTCGAACACCGATACACCCGACGACTTCTAATATTAACGAGTTACATCAAGGTGAAGCCAAGACGATTAAGACGAAGAAGTATTTCCACGTGCCCCGATATTTGAAATATATATATATATATTTATGTAAGTATAAAGAGAATAATAAATTCAGATTAGTACACAACCCCGCAAAAGGGTAAAATAACTGTATTATTATTACTTAAGGTTTTGAGGGTCCTTGAGTAGACCCAGGACACGACAAGCTACCCCAGCCTACGACAAAACCTCGTTACAGCATCTAGCTGTATGAATCATTGAAGAATCAAAATTTGAGCTGGAATAATTAGCAAATATATTTTCAACATCAGTACTAGATTTAGAAATAGAGCCGTCACATTTTATGAAAGTTGGATTATCTGAAACTTGCTTTTTAGATTAAACATAAGACCAGAATGATTTAGGATTAGATTTAATTTCACACTATTTTTGGAAGATAAATTGTTTATGTAAAAATTTTTTTAGAAAGTTGAATTCTCTTTGATAATAAAAGGATTTATATATATCCTCTGAACTACCAGATTTAATAAAACAATTGTGAAACTTGTTTCGAAGATTCTTCAGCATTTTCAGATCCCGCGTATACTATGGAAGCTTATATGGCTTTGATTTTTTAAGAGAGACATTTGCATTACAAATATCCAAAACAGTCTTTAACAAGTAGGAAAATTATAGTTGGTCTAGACCGACTATACAATACCCTATACCATGTGTTAGAGACCCTATCTCCTCGGTTCAACTAATTGGATATAGAAAATGAGCATAAACAAATTTGAGTGGCTTGTTATTAATTTTTTTGGCTGCCAAATGAAAACCTTCATATCGGGTGCTATTTTTATATGGGGACTAGGTCAAAAGTGGACCGATCCTGACCATATTTGGTATTTTTAAAAATATAAACAAACCAAATTTGAGAAAAATTTGTGCAATATTTTAGATTTTTGATAGATTTAAGTGAAGATCGGGAAGCAGCTCTATATAGGGCCTCTGACTAGGAACAGTCCTATAAGAATCATTTTTGGACTACTGATTAATGAATATAATAAACACACACAAACCCAGTTTGACTGAGATCTATATGATAATTTGAATCTTATGGCAATTTATGTCGATTTCATAGGGGTCATTTGTATGGGGACTAGATTTGAACATGGATTGAATTTCTCCAATTTCAATAGCGTTCATCCTATGGCCGAGAAACGCTTACATACCATACGCTTACATTAAAATATCTTCATATTTGTGACCTGTAGTTTGATTAAAAGGTCTACATGGACACACAGACGGACAGACGAACGGACGGACGGACTAACATCACTAAATCGACTCAGAAAGTGATTCTGAGTCGATCGGTATAATAAAAGATGGGTCTATGTCAAAAATTTTTGGTACTTACAAACAGCAGCACAAAGTCCTTATACTCAAACCACATAGTGGTATAGGGTAAAAAATATATCACAACATGATGATGTTACTTGACCAAAAAAAATCGTAATCCAGTCAACTTCATTAAGTATTGAATTAAGCAGCTCAAAATTGTAATGGTTAAAATTGAAGTTAACGGAATTCGAACATAGAGCATTTTAAAAAACTTGTAAGAATCAATTTCAATAGTTAAGGGAAAATGATGTAAATTAGATGGAGAAATTGGCAATATACTTTCATACAGTGAAAACTTGCAGTCATATATTAAATTCTAGAAATCATTTTAACTCGGTGGGCAACATGAATCTATTTCTCTATAGTTTTATCATAGCTTTTCATTTAATAAGTCCAATTTAATAAAATTTTGATTTTGCATGTCATAATGTTCGGCTCTATTCATCCACTTAAATAATTTCCACTTCGGATAGAAATTGCTGATGTTAAAATATGTGAAAATGAAAGCTAGAACAATCGAAACAATTCCACTTACCTAGTCAACATGTTGGCACGATTAACCGCCACCTCAGCCTCAATGCGAAAACGATCCTGGGCATAACGGTCTACAACACCCTCGCCCAAATTCAACGAAGTACCGGCTTCACAATCGGCACCGAGCGAATGTTGTGTTTCAACAATTTGCAAAAATTTCGTAACAACATCACGACCACGCATTAAATTACGACGATTGCTACGCGATATCTCATCCCAATCATAGATTTCATCAGAGTTGGCCGCATCGACAACACCCTCCAGAAAATGATTGGATTCATCCTCAGCATCAACATCTAAGCCAATAGAATTTGTTTCCAATTCAGAGTCATTCTCGGCATCATTGGCCAGCATTTCAGCGGTCCTGCTCAAGGCCGGGTCACTGCTAAACGAAGAATCCTCCAAGGAATCATTGAAATTAAGTTTGTCTTCATTCGTGTCGGCAGATTTTTGATGATTAAAACTAATGCCACCAATACTTGTGCTGGCCAATAAATGGGGCTGCAAGGAATGGCCGACGCTGTGCAGCAGAAAATCATAAGAAGATTCTGTAGAAAAGTTTTCCAGAGAATCCTCGCTTGTGTTTTGCTTGATTGTTAATGATTTCAATAAAATATTTAAAGATTTATTGCTTTCGTTTTTTGATTTGTGAGTGAAGACTAAATCTATGGGTTTGAAATTTAATGTTTCTAACGATTCATTAAACTCATCAGCTACTGACAAATCATTGTTTATGTCCCTCGATAAATCCAATGAGATATTTTTGTCATATTTATTTTCTATTAAAATTGAATTTATTGTACTGGCAAGTATATCATCATCATTGTCATCGTCATTTTGATATAACACATCCGACATTTTCTCATTTACATCATCGTCGTCATCATCGTCATCATCATCATCATCGCCATTATTATCCACATCATCTTCTGTATCTAGCATTTCGGACAAATCACTGCTCTCATTTGTATCATAATCATTTGTCGTTATATAACTGTTCAGATTACCATCGATACCTTCATGACGATTTGCTTCAATATTGACAATAGATTTATGTAGATGTTGTTGTTGATGTTGTTCTGGTTTAGCATTATACCTTTCATTGGTTACAGTTGTAGCAATCAATTGAGCTTGTTTCTGTAGTTGCTCTGCTTCCAACAAACTACGATGATGATTCTTTGTCAATTGACCACCACTGGCTTGTAATTTTTCATTATTCAATTGTCGCAAACTCTCCACAATTTTCTTCTTATGCAATTTACGTATTTTATGTGTTACAGCCTTGAGTGTAGTTGTTGGTGGCTTAAACGTACTTGTTTCCCGATGTTTTGCAGCTCTGGATTTAAATAATAAATTTAGGTGATCACTGCTACTGCTGGAGGGTAGAAGTTTGCCGTTTGCATTATTTAAATGTTTTGTAACATTGTTATTGGCATCTTTGTCAGCTACAACTTTAGACTTCAGGCCAATGAGACCAGCATTATTTTTATGAATTTTTTGTGAAAATTTCTTTACTTTTCTTGTGTTGTCAATACCGGATAAATGTTGATTATTCTCATTATCTTCAACTGAATCAACGTCATCATCATCATCATCGTCGTTGCCATCATCCTCATCGAGCATATGTCGCTGTGTCTCTTTAGTACCGTCATAATTGGTGTCGAACACAGTTCTTACTACATGTTGCACTTTTTCAGTTGAATGACGTTGTTTAGAACGTTCATGTCTTATATTTACCAAATCAGCTGCCACCACATTTGCCACATTATATTGCGGTAAAGGTAAACTCACTGTCAATCTACTGCTGCTGGAAATTGCTATTGATGATGTCTCTTTTGCTGGGTCCTCTTTATTTTTACTAACTGCTGAAGTTGTTGCTGTTGCCTGAGTTGTTACCACCAGAATCAGTATTATTGTAGCGGCTTGTTTGTAGTTAAACATTTTGTGAAGGAAATTAAAAGCAAATTAGTTTCAAATATAAACTTGTTATAACCGTTTCCGCTACGGCTTCCGTTTGTTTATATTTTCGATATCTCTTTAATTGATTTTTATTATATTTTCTTTAAACAAGACTACCTTTGCTTCCTTAAATGTTTCAATTTGACTATAGTCTCATGGTAATTAAATAATATTTTCATAAAATTCGTTGCTTTTTTGTTATTGGAATTTGTGTAATTCATTATTAACATTGCGCCACATCTGGTTCAAGTTCATTGAAATTGTATGCAATTTGGCAGTAGTAAAGACATGATTCAGTTTAACTTTGTTAAGGTTACACCCAACAAAGAATATAAACAGAAATCTGTAACGAAAAGAAAATATATTATTTGTATAAGTAAAAAAGAAATAATTATAAACGTGTTATAGAGAGGAAAAAACTTTAGAAAATAACTATAGATTATAACAATTTATTTAATGTACTCAAAGAATATTTTAAACTGGGGAGCTTTTGCCGAAGATAAAAGATAAAAGAAAATTTAAATATATGTTAAATTAAAACAAATCGGGTGTTAGATAATTTTCCAAATTCAAAATTACAAAAGAGAAGACACTTTTTGGAAGAAGAGTACTTATGTAGAAAAAGAGTACTTTTGTAGAAAAAGGGTTAAAATGTACTTTAAAAAAAGAGTTGCTTTTGATGTGTAAACATCTATGTATATAACCGTGAGCGTAAGACAAAATTGGTGTAACTTATGATTGAATTGGTGAAAAATTATGATATAAAATAATCTGTTTGAAAATAAACAAGTAAAATTTTAGTCGGTCTAGACCGACTATATGATACCCTATAACATGGGTTAGAGACCCTATCTCTTCGGCGTAACTAATTGGATTTAGAAAATAATCATTAACCAAATATGAGTGTCATTATTAACTTTTTTGCTGCAGATATGAAAAAGTTCATATCGGGTGCTATATTTATATGGGGACTGGGTCGCAAAATGGACCGATCCTGACCATATTTGGTAAAGTTACTTATATTTTGGACAAATATATGCAAACCAAATTTGAGAAAAAAAATCTTTGCAATATTTTTGTTTTTTGATAGATTTAAGTGAAGATCGGGAAGCAGTTCTCTTTGGGGCCTATGACTAAGAATTGTCCTATTGGGATTATTATTGGACTACTGATTAATGGATGTAATAAACACATACAAACCCAATTTTATTGAGATCTATTTGATAATTTGGATCTTATGGCAATTTATGTCGATTTCATAGGGGTAATTTGTATGGGGACTAGGTCTGAACATGGACCGAATTTCACCAATTTCACCTTCATCCTATGGCCAGTAAAAGCTCATATACCGAATTCAATTAAAATATATTCATATTTGCGACCTGTAGTACGATTAAAAGTTTTACATGGACAAACAGACGGACGGACGGACGGACATCGTCAAATCGACTCAGATAGTCATTCTAAGTCGATCGGTTTAATAAAATATGGGTTTAGATCAAATATTTTTGGTAGTTACAAACAGCAGCACAGTCATTATACCCAAACCACATAGTGGTATAGAAATGAAAAATAAAAAATGAAAAATAAAAAATGAAAAATGAAATATGAAAAATAAAAAATTAAAAATAAAAAATGAAAAATGAAAAATAAACAATGAAAAATTAAAAACGAAAAATAAAAAAATGAAAAATAAAAAATTTAAAATGATAAATAAAAAATAAAAAAAAATGAAAAATGAAAAAAAAAAATGAAATATAAAAAATTAAAAATAAAAAATTAAAAATTATAAATGAAAAATGAAAATTGAAAATTAAAAAATGAAAAATAAAAAATTAAAAACGGAAAATGAAAAATTAAAAATGAAATATGAAAAATAAAAATTGAAAAATGAAAAACGAAAAATAAAAAATGAAAAATAAAAAATTAAAAAAATTAAATATGAAAAATAAAAAATAAAAAAAAAAATTGAAAAATGAAAAATAAAATATACAAATTACAAATAAAAAATGAAAAATTATAAATAAAAAATGAAAAATGAAAATTGAAAATTAAAAAATGAAAAATAAAAAATGAAAAACGGAAAATGAAAAATGAAAAATCAAAATTTTAAATTAAAAAATTAAAATTAAAAAATGAGAAATAAGATATGAAAAATAAAAAATTAAAAATTAAAAATGAAAAACGAAATATTAAAAATTAAAAATAAAACATGAAAAATAAAAAATGAAAAATTAAAAATAAAATATGAAAAATGAAAAAAAAAATGAAAAATTGGAAATGAAAAACGAAAAATAAAAAATGAAAAACGAAAAATGAAAAACGAAAAATAAAAACATTGAAAATTAATATTTAAAAATGAAAAATTAAAAATAAAAAATAAAAAATGAAAAATAAAAAATGAAAAATTAAATATTGAAAAATGAAATATAAAAATGAAAAATGAAAATGTAAAAATAAAAATGAAAAATGAAAAAAGAAAAATGAAAAACAAAAAAAGAAAAATGAAAAATGAACAACGAAAAATAAAAAATGAAAATTGAAAACTAAAAAATGAAAATAAACAAGTAAGAAAATTATAGTCGGTCTAGACCGACTATACGATACCCTACACCATGCGTTTAGAAACCCTATCTCTTAGTCCCAACTAACTGGACATAGAAAATAAGCAAAAACCAAATTTGAGTCTAATTTTTATTAATTTTTTTGGCTGCAGACATGAAAAAGTTCATATCGGATGCTAGATCTATATGGGGACTAGGTCCAAAAATGGACCGATCCTGACCATGTTTGGTAAAGTCTCTTGTATTTTGCAAAAATATATACAAACAAAATCTGAGAAGAATCAGTGCAATATTTTTGTTTTTTAATAGATTTAAGTGAAGATCGGGAAGCAGCTCTATATGGGGCCAAAGGGATCATTTTTGGACTACACATTAATGGACGTAATGAACGCATAAAAACCCAATTTGAGTAAGATCTATATGACAATTTGGAGCTTATGGCAATTTATGTCGATTTCATATGGGTAATTTGTATGGGGGCTAGGTCTGAACATGGACCGATTCTCACCGATTTCAATAGCGTTCATCCCATGGCAGATAAAAGCTTATGTACCAAACTTCATCAAAACATATTCATATTTGCGACCTGCAGTTTGATTACAAGCTTTACATGGACACACAGACGGACGGACGGACGGACGGACGGACGGACATTGTTAAATCAACTCAGAAAGTGATTCTGATTCGATCGGTACAATTAAATATGGGTCTAGATCAAATATTTTTGGTTGTTACAAACAGCAGCACAAAGTCATTATACCCAAACCACATAGTGGTGTAGGGTATAAAAATGAAAAATGAAAAATGAGAAATAAAAAATGATATATAAAAAATGAAAAATAAAAAATTTAAAATTAAACCTAATAAATGAAAAATAAAAAATAAAAAATGAAAAATTTAAAATAAAAAATGAAAAATAAAAAATTAAAAATGAAAAATTTAAAATAAAAAATGAAAATTAGGAAATGAAAAAATTAAAAATAAAAAATTAAAAAAAAAATGAAAAATAAAAAAAGAAAAATGAGAAATAAAAAATGAGAAATAAAAAATGATATATAAAAAATGAAAAATAAAAAATTAAAAATTAAAACTAATAAATGAAAAATAAAAAATTAAAAATGAAAACTAAAAAATGAAAAATAAAAAATTAAAAAATAAAAATTTAAAATAAAAAATTAAAATTAGGAAATGAAAAAATTAAAAATAAAAAATTAAAAAAAAATGAAAAATAAAAAAAGAAAAATACAAAATGAAAAATGAGAAATGAAAAAGGAAAAATGAAAAATAAATTTTTAGCTGATGGCCCTGGTAGCCAATGCTAGTATATTTTTACTATATATTAGTCTTATATTTATATAAGTTTAATATCATTTAAAAAAATAAAAATAAAAAAAATACAAAATGAAAAATTAGAATGAAAAACGAAAAATAAAAAATTAAAAACGAAAAATTAGAAATGAAAAATGAAAAATAAAAAAATTAAAAATAAAAAATAAATTTTTAGCTGATGGCCCTGGTAGCCAATGCTAATATCTTTATACTATATATTAGTCTTATATTTATATAAGTTTAAAATCATTTTAAAAAAAAATATATAAAAAAAATACAAAATGAAAAATGAAAAGTAAAAAATGAAAAATTAAAAAATATAAAAATTAAAAAATGAAAAAAGATATATTGAAAAGGAAAAACGAAAACTGAAAAATAAAAAATGAAAAACTAAAATCGTAAAATGAAAAATAAAAAATGAAAAATGAAAACCGAAAAATGAAAAATTACAAATTGAAATAATATATAATAACAGATATATTAAAACAACATCATCTTCAAATTTACAACGAATGGACACAAAAAAAATGGATTTTCTGGTACTGAGATGGATCAAAGTCAGAATCAGGTAATGGATTTGCTATAGCAACAGGTAACGGATCCCTAATAAAAAAGGGTTAGTTCCACACTACACATCTATTTTTACATCTGAAAAATTAAGAAATTAAAAATGAAAAATGAAAATCGAAAAAAAAATAAAAAATAAAAAATGAAAAACGGAAAATGAAAAATCAAAATTTAAAAAAAAAATTTAAATTAAAAAATGAAAAATGAGAAATGAAAAATAAAAAATGAAAAACGATATATGAAAAATGAAAAATAAAAAATGAGAAATAAAAAATGAAAAATAAAAAATTAAAAATGAAAACTAAAAAATGAAGAATAAAAAATTAAAAATGAAAAATTTAAAATAAAAAATGAAAATTAGGAAATGAAAAAATTAAAAATAAAAATTAAAAAAAAAATTAAAAATAAAAAAAGAAAAATACAAAATGAAAAATGAGAAATGAAAAAGGAAAAATCAAAAATAAATTTTTAGCTGATGGCCCTGGTAGCCAATGCTAGTATCTTTATACTATATATTAGTCTTATATTTATATAAGTTTAAAATCATTTAAAAAAATATATAAAAAAAATACAAAATGAAAAATGAAAAATGAAAAGTAAAAAAATGAAAAATTAAAAAATACAGAAATTAAAAAATGAAAAATGATTTATTGAAAAAGAAAAACGAAAACTGAAAAATAAAAACTAAAAAACTAAAATCGTAAAATGAAAAATAAAAAATGAAAAATGAATACCGAAAAATTAAAAATTACAATAACAGATATATTAAAACAACATCATCTTCAAATTTACAACGAATGGACACAAAAAAAATGGATTTTCTGGTACTGTGATGGATCAAAGTCAGAATCAGGTAATGGATTTGCTATAGCAACGGGTGACGGATCCCTAATAAAAAAGGGTTAGTTCCACACTACACATCTATTTTTACATCTGAAATCACTGCTATAGAAGAAGCCATAAAATCAAAACCACCTAGAAAAAAACTGATTATATGTTCCGACAGTCTATCGTCAATAAAAGCGATAAAAAATATAAGCAACGCTGATCCATTAATTTCCAATACTCGAGAACTACTTTTACGACAAAACAACATCAAATTGTTATATACTCCAGGCCACATAGGCATCCAAGGAAATGAAATTGCTGATAAATATGCCAAAGAAACAGTATTATCGCCAACAATTACTACACCAAAAAAGACATAAAAAGATATATAAAAAAGCAAAGACACGAACAAAACCAGGAATCAATAACCCGATCTCCCAATATTTATTATAAAAATATTAACCCAACATATAAAAAAATTATATACTCACCGAAAACACCTAAATATCAACAAAAAATCTTAACTCGTTTACGATTAGGACACAGCAAGCTAACCCACCAATACCCCTAAAGAAGGAAAATCCGCCTTTATGCCCAAAATGCAACAGCTTACTAACAATGCCACATCTACTCACTTGCTACAACAACGTAGCCCTTTCAAAAAACCTGCCGGAATCAGTTAAAACCTTAGATTTTATTTCCATTAAACAACACCTACCCATCGAATTATTAAAAAATATATAAAACCTTTAATTTTTAACTGTAAAATGTAAATAAATTTAAAATGTAAATATTTTAAGTAAGGACGAAGGCTTCTGTAGCCAGTTCCTAAACCCTCTACTATTAATTTGTAAATTTACTTTACTTTTAATAAATAAAAATAAATAAATAAATAATTTTTTTTATATTAACAGAACCCCTGCAGTTTATATTTAAAAAAAGGGTACTTAATGAAAAAAGGTTAATTTTTTAAGAAAAGGGTATTTTTTTTAAAAAAAAGGGCACTTATTTAAAAAAGGGGGTAATATTAAATAATGGTAATTTAGAAAGGGGTGCTTCTTAAAAAACGAGTACTTTTTAAAAGGCGTACTTTAAAAAAAGACACATTTTTTAAGGGAAGAGTACTTTAAAAAAGATTACTTTTTTAAAATAGGTGCTTTTTTAAAAAAATTTGCTTTCAAAAAAGGGTCCGATTTTTAAAAATAGAAAAATTTTTAACAAAGGGTGCTCTTTTTAAAAAATGGACATTTAAAGACAAAGTAATTTTTTTATAATTTACTTTTCTAAAAATGGTATTTAAAAACAATATTTTTTTAAAGGTATCTTTTTAAAAAAAAAATTTCTGCTGTGTTAAAAAAGTTACTTTAAAAAAAATTAACTTGTTTTTAATAAAAAATGGAAAACAATCACTCTAAAAGAGTTCGATGTATTTTTGGCTATCCTTTTGAAAGCTGATCTTTTTAAATCGAATAATGAGCCCATGATACAATATACAAAGCCGCATTGTCATTTGACCGATTTATGCTGAACAAAAAATTCATTCTCTTTGGTAAGGCATATACGCGATGGGAGCGACGCGTGGAAAATGTTGCAGGCCAATTTGGCCGCAGTTTACATCCCCCATGATTCGCTGAGCCTGGACGAGCAATTATTCCATATAGAGGTAGCACACGGTTTACACAATACATTCCGTAAGCCAGCCGAAATCATTTTATCCACCATTTTTTAAAAAGTACATATTCCTTAAGAAGCACCTTTTCTTTAAAAGCACCTTTTCTATAAAAGTAGATTTTCCTAGAAAAGTACCTGTACTTAAAAAGTAAACTTTCTTATAAACGTACCTTTTCTTAGAAAGTACATTTTGTTATAAACGTAACTTTTCTTTCAAAAAAGGTAAATCTTCCTAAGAAAAAGTGTGTTTTGTTAAAGAGTGCTTTATTTGCTCAAAATATCACATTTCCTCTCAAAACTACACTTTTAAAAGCAATATCTATTTTCGAAAAAGCACCATTTCTAAAAGAAGTATATCTTCTTTAAAAGTCCCTTCTCGTAAAACTTTATTTTTTCTAAAAATAAACCCCATACTCAAAAATGTGGCATTACTGACAAAAAAAAGTGCGACAAAACAATTGCTATGTCCCTAAACCTTAAGGACAGTATTGTTCATTAACTTAAATTTGGTGAAACGCCCACCTTGCATTTAACAACTGAATAGTATTAATTTTCTGTAATTTCCAAATAATGTAAACGACTTTCTAAAACTAAAGGCACAGCCAAATTATAGTTCATATTTAAAGTATATAATTACAATTTAATTTTGTTACAATCGAGCACTTTTATCAAACATACATGATAAAATTACATACCGTGCATAACTCTGTCATTAGTTGTTAACACGTGCTACTATACCATTACATTCATTATATATAATTAAAAGTAATTGCTTCGCTACCCTTAACTTTGTTAATAACATTGTACAACAGCCACTCTGGAGTACTAGGCCAGTATGGTAAAACCTCCAAAAGAACCACTGATGATATCTCATTTCGTTCTTCAGTAAGATTGTAGTAAAGTGTTTCACAGTGTAACTTTTCAAAATTTCAAAGATGCGGTAAGGCATTAATAGGAGGTTACTTATTAAATTTTTAGTCAAATAATATATCTTAAATAAGTAGCAACACAGCATGAAAAAAGCTGCCACTAACTTGAAAAGAATTATGTCACATCCCTTGGCTTTAAATGCAAAAGAAAAAGAAGGAAAAAGGAAATATAATAATTACGTTTTCACCTGTTAAAATGTCAAATGGTTTAAAGACGTTTTCCCTTGTTTGTTTTCTGCATTGTTTTAATTATATTAAATAATCATATAAAAATTAGGTAAATCTTTTTTAACTACTCCGAACAACAAAAACTTGCTCTTATATCCTAACATTTTAAGTATTATTTATATAATTAGACCTTCCAACAGCATTTTTGAACAGAATGGCGACCCTATAATTCTGAAAGGGTATATTGAGTAGATAATTTTTGTAGAATAAACTTATAGTCCCAGCTAGTCTATTTTTTTTTTTACAGTGGGACAAAGTTTTCAAAGTTACTAAATGAAAAATTTTTGTAAATTAAATCGACTCAGAAAGTGATTCTGAGTCGATCGGTATAATTAAAGATGGGTCTATGTCAAATATTTTTGATAGTTACAAACATCAGCACAAAGTCATTATACCCTAAACCCATAGTGGTTTACTGATTATTTTGAAAAAAAACAAAAAAAATGTATATGGGGCGTTTCACGTCAAGTGACCAAACTTTTGAAATCGATGTCTTCCGCTCGGGATGGAATTTACACCGAGGTTGGTCCTATTGTATAGTAGTCTAGGGAAAATTTTTCAACAAGATCGGTCAAGAACTCTCTGAGTTAGAGGGGGTCAGTTTTTTCCATTTTGGCCAAACAGGTGTTTTTTTTATCATCCATGTAATTGTTTACCTATTGTTCTTAGCAAAATTTGACCTAAATAGTTTGGACAGCTATTTCTTCAAACTTTCGGAAAAAAAATTAAAAAATTTTTTTGACTTATTTTTCAAAAACCGCCCTTATTTTTGCTCACAAGAAAACTTAGGGTCTTTTTAAGAGTTATTTTGCAACGAAAAAATAAAACATCGGGTGAAATTCTAAAAAAGTGCGTTTTATTTTGCCGTCATAAAATGAAACTATTTTGAGGAGCCACTTTTTTTTTTTGAATTTCAAGACGTGCTGGTCGGATTATTGTTACACTGGGTCTAAAACTTTAGTACGCAAAATTTGAGCCAAATCAGACAATGCTTTCTGGACGCGCATTGAGTTCAAAGTTCAAGTATGCATTTATATGTACAAATTATCAAAAAAAATAATTTTTCAAAAAAATTTTGATATTAATAATTCCGTTTTAATTAAATTAGTTAATAAACCATAACCTAGAGTAGACCAAAATCTATTTTCGGTTGAAAAGAAGCCAATTTATATCAAGTTCACCAGGCAATAAATGCGCCGCAGACTACTTGATTAAGAAAATCGAGCTCACATTTTTAATGGCATTGAAATAATTTTCAACAACAACAGTTTTGCATTCTCCTGATCCCAGAACGATCTTATGTAAAGTATTCTGCATCTCACCTATTGTCATGCCATTCTAGATTAACGTCAAAACGGTACGTATTTTTTAGCACTATTTCAAAATCTCCAATTTCACTTTTTCAAAAATTTTGTTCAAGAAACTTACAGAAAGCAACGATTAGACTTTAAAGTCTTATTAAAAAAATATATGTGATACAAAATACCAAATATTATGGCTATCATGTTCTTAATTTGGCGAGGGCAGCGTTTTTGTTTCAGCGGATTTGGAGAAAATGTTATTTTTCATACTTTTTCAGCTGATAGGCTACATTTTTTTTTTGGTGATTTCGTATTTCAAATATCTTTTCTCAAAATATTACACCACTTAATATAAGTTATCAATCCTGTAAATTAAGGTTAAATTGAGACACTATAAATTGTCCTCCTTTAAGGTCAAAAGTCAAATTTAAGGAGATTTACATTTTTTTTTTTTTTTTTTTTTTAAATATCGAAATAATATATAATTGTGAAAGGATTTCGATAAAACTTGTTGTTAATATTTAGATAAGTCTAAAAGATAATATTCTGGACTTACTTTCTGAAATTAACCCGTGGGGAACTCTTCATGTCAAATTGACTCTTTAAGAAAATCTATAAATATTTCCTTCATCAGGATTTTTTAAAATAGAACTAAATTAAATATATTAATCAAGTGGTCTGCGGCGCATTTATTGTCTGGGGAACTTGATATAAATTGGTTTTTCAACCGATAATGGATTTTGTTGTTTTACTAGAAAGTTAATTTACTCTAGATTATTGTTTTTTAATTAATTTAATTGAAACGGAAATATTAATATCAAAATTTTTGTGAAAATGATTTTTTTAAAATAATTTTTACATATAAATGCGTGGTTGAACTTTGAACTCAATGCGCATCTAGAGAGCATTGTCCGCAAATTGTGCGCACTAAAGTTTTAGATCCAGTGTCACATTAATCAGACGCGCACGCCTCAACATTCGACCACAATTTTTTTTCATACAAACCGCTGTCTCCCTACTGTACAGTTTTGGCCAATTTATATAAATACGGATATTGTTTTTTTTTACCCCAAAGAGCTCAAGAAGAGGTTTATTAATCGATAAGGGGCTTAGAGAAATTATCGATTTCATAGAAAGATTTTTTATCAGCGTTATCATTGTCTTCGTTTTCTTGTTCCCTATCTACATTTAGGGAGTTCAAATACTGCCTCAAAAAACAATAAATATTTGTGATTGAGCTGTATCGCAAGCATCCGGCGAAAACCGTGGAGCTTCCCTGCTTGTCGATTGTCGATCAATTATTATTTTTCAGACACAGAAGACTCAAAAAAAAGCAATTTAATAATACGAATCAAACAAAAACAAGTAAGAAAATTATAGTCGGTCTGGACCGACTATACGATACCCTATACCATGCGTTTAGAAATCCTATCTCTTAGGCCCAACTAACTGGACATAGAAAATAAGCAAAAACCAAATTTGAGTGGGATTTTTATTAATTTTTTTGGCTGTAGATATGAAAAAGTTCATATCGGATGCTATATCTATATGGGGACTAGCTCCAAAAATGGACCGATCCTGATCATGTTTGGTAAAGTCTCTTGTATTTTGCAAAAATATATACAAACAAAATTTGAGAAGAATCAGTACAATATTTTTGTTTTTTTAATAGATTTAAGTGAAAATCGGGAAGGAGCTCCATATGAGGCCAAAGGCATCATTTTTGGACTACTCATTAATGGATGTAATGAACGCATATAAACCCAATTTGAGTAAGATCTATATGACAATTTGGATCTTATGAAAACTTATGTCGATTTCATAGGGGTAATTTGTATGGGGGCTAGGTCTGAACATGGACCGATTCTCACCAATTTCAATAGCGTTCATCCCACAGCCGATAAAAGCTTATATACCAAATTTCATCAAAATATATTCATATTTGCGACCCGCAGTTTGATTACAAGGTTTACATGGGCACACAGACGGACGGACGGACGGACGGACATTGTTAAATGAACTCAGAAAGTGATTCTGATTCGATCGGTATAATTAAAGATGGGTCTAGGTCAAATATTTTTGGTAGGTACAAACAGCAGCACAAAATCATTATACCCAAACCACATAGTGGTATAGGGTATAACAAATTAAAAACCCATACGTATATTATTTGGCTGTCAATTTACATCTTATTTTCAGACGAAAAAAACTCATCAAAAGAGTTTTATTTTATGACGGCAAAATAAAACCCTTTTTTTAAGAGCTTCATCCGACCTTTTATTTTTACGTTGAATAATAATTGTTTTAGAAGGCGTTTTTGTTTCTAAACTCAGAAAATAACTTACATAAAAGAAGTTTTTTGATATCACTTATAACCGTCACGGTCCCTGGAAAATAGACAAATTGACCCTTCCGACGGTATGTAACATACCTAATTAAAATTGCATACCTTCGATACTGTAATACCCGCAATATGTTAACCTCAGGCAGAAGATCACTTTTCTATAGAAATGTTGAAAATTTATTTTTTATTTTTTTGTAATAATAATTAAATTAATATATAATAATAATAATATTAACTATAAAAAGATAATAATTTAATAAAATTTAATTGTAATCATATCCATTTATATCATTATAACTATTTTTTTTAATTAATTCATTGTAGCTGATGAAGTATTTAAGGTTTGTAAATTTTTAAATTTTAAATTTTTTAAATTTTTGCCAATCTTTTCTTGGCGTTACTATGTTCAGCTGTTGATTTCGTTGCCGGTTTCTTTTTTGGCTTTAAGAAGAAATCGCATCGAGTGGAGGCAGAAAACTTGGGTCTTCCATCGATAAGCGGTATAAAAGCATAGTATTAAGCGGTGCCATCGATTGTTATCGCAGCATCGAATCTGCTCTTCAGTGTTTTCAATGTGTTTTTCTTTCCTGAGGTTAACATATTGTGGGTGTTACAGTATCAAAGGTATGAAATTTTAGTTAGGTATGTTACATACCGTCGCAAAGGCTTATTTCTCTTATTTCTCAGTATACGTTTTATTTTTAAGGTTTTAGAAACACTTAGGTAAAATAGAAAAAAATTCAACTTAGTGCCTATGCCAAAAATTGAAAAACCGTTGTCTTGAGTTACAAAAAAATTTTTTTTATAGATATCCCACTCGCATCCTACCAAGCGACTAAAAAAAATCCTAAGCTTTCATTTGAGCTAAAAAAGGCGTTTTTATAAAAAAAAGTAAAAAAAAATTTTTATTGGTTTAAAATTCTTCTTTCCGAAAGATTGAAGAAATATCTACCCAAACTATTTGGGACAAATTTTGCTAAGAACAAAAGGTAAAAAGTTACATGGATGAGAAAAACACCTGTTTGGACA
Organism: Cordilura impudica; assembly: GCA_963682025.1. Classification (NCBI taxonomy): domain Eukaryota; kingdom Metazoa; phylum Arthropoda; class Insecta; order Diptera; family Scathophagidae; genus Cordilura; species Cordilura impudica. The sequence goes on from OY821521.1 coordinate 62,529,731, forward strand.
AAATGTCAAATTTTTACCCCCCTCTAACTCAGAGAATTCTCTTGTTTTCCTTCAAAGTTTTCAAATAAATGGAATTGGTAAACATTAAAATAAAAAACAAGTAAGAAAATTAACTATACGATACCTATTCCATGGCTTAGAGACCCCATCTCTTCGGTCCAACTAATTGCATATAGAAAATAAGCATAAATCAAATTTGAGTGGCATTGTTATTAATTTTTTTGGCTGCAAATATGAAAAAGTTCATATCGCATGCTATATTTATATGGGGACTAGGTCGAAAAATGGACCGATCCTGACCATATTTGGTAAAGTCACTTATATTTGGAAAAAATGTATCCAATTCAAATTTGAGAAAAATCTGTGCAATATTTTTGTTTTTTAATAGATTTAAGTGAAGATCGGGAATCTGCTCTATATGGGGCCTATGACTAGGAATTGTCCTCTAGGGATTATTTTTGCACTACTGATTAATGGATATAATATACACATACAAACCCAATTTTACTGAGATCTATATGATAATTTGGATCTTATGGCAATTTATGTCGATTTCATAGGGGTCATTTGTTTGGGGACTAGGTCTGAACATGGACCGAATTTTACCAATTTAAATACCGTTCATCCCATGGCCGATGAATGCTTATATACCAAATTTCATCAAAATATATTTATATTTGCGACCTGTAGTTTGATTACAAGGTTTACGTGGACACACAGACGGACGGACGGACGGACGGACATCGCTAAATCGACTCAGAAAGTGATTCTTAGTCGATCAGTATAATAAAAGATGGGTCTAGATCAAATATTTTTGGTAGTTACAAACAGCAGCCCAAAGTCATTATACCCAAACCTAATAGTGGTATAGGGTACAAATACAACTCAAAAAACCACAGACAAATTGGAAACTTTGTGTATGAACTTGATTTGAACGAACAGCCAACAGATTTATCATTTTACTGTTTAGTCAAATGGCTGTCTACCAGTAATGAGTTAAAAAAGTTTGTTAATTTGTAAGATACTATTAGTTAATTTTTACAGTTAAATGAACAGTCATATCCCCTGCTATATGACTCTTAAATCGGTTCAAGATGTAAGGTTTTGCAATGATATGCTCCATCAAAAGTTTTAAGTATTTTAAATTTAACTCTTCAAGGGAAAGGTAATCATATCAGCTATTAGTTTAATACAATTTTTGCATTTCACAAATAATTAAAACTTTTTAAGAGAGATTTAAACGAAAAATTATTTGCTCGTTTTCAACGTCTTAAAAAATATTGCCAAGATCAAAATTTCAAAATTCAGTCATCTGATCAATGATTTAGAAGACAGATCTTGTGATTAAAAGGTATGAATGATTCAATGAAATTTTTATAAAACCCTTTGAAGAGGTCTTAAAAGTTGCTAAAATAGTATTTCCTAATAAAGATGAAGGTGAAGTGGAGTTGCTAGAATTGCAGTCGGATTTAAGCTTAACTATTGCACATAATTCTAATACCTTGAATCAATTTCGGAAATGTGTATCTATGAGAAAATATCGAAAACTAAAGACAGCAGCAAATCGTTTATTGTCAATTTTTGGCACGACATACAATATTGAGGCAATTTTCTCTACTATGGCATTTATAAAATATAAATGTTATACTAATTTAATCAATAACCTTTTAAGATAGTTCCTAAATCATCTATTACAAATTATGAATCGGATTTTAAAGAACTAATCAAAACACACTTATCGTAAAACCAATATATTCAAAACTAAAAAATATTAAAAATGCAAATTTAAAAAAAAAAATAACAAAATAAAAATCCTTAAATAAAAATCCGGTATTGTATGAAAAATAAATACACTTAAATTAATACAAGAATTAACAAAAACAAGTAAGAGTGCTAAATTCGGCTGTGCCGAATCTTTGATACCCTCCACCTCGGTTTGAGTATTGATAATAAATGTAAACAAAATATTTGAAAAAGCTAACAATTTGTTAAACTTAATACCAAATTATTCAGCAAATTCTTTGGTTTATCTAGATTTTTGTTTATTCCAAGAGTTGGTATATAAAGCTCTCTCACATTAGTAATTCGCGCTCCAGCGAGGAAAGATCGTTTTCGTCTTTCCTATTATTTCGGTGTTTGCTTTTTGGTCATCGTGGTTGCTGATCGGCATGCATTTAGGTTATATGTATATCTATATGCATGCATTTCCGGTTATATGACGTAATTAGTTAATTAATTTAGTTTAAGTTTTTGCAAATTAAATAGCTCGCCCTAACATCCATTGCAAAGGTAATGGTTGCTATACGCATTAAATCGTGCTAATTGGAGATGGCTGTATAGTTTCTTTTAACTGGCCAACTAATTCTTCATTGCGACCATATAGGTCGGATCGAGTAACAATATAGGAACCATAAAAGTTCTCTCAATTATTTTTGTTTTTTTAAATTTTGCCATATTTAGAAATTAATTTTTTTTTACATACTAAATGGGAACTATTTACACAATACAATACAAAATTTAACCCAGTGATGCCAACTTTAGATTTTGAATTAAATTATGTTAGTAAAATATATTTTCATTTATTGGCTCCAAATACTACTACCTGGGAATTATTTGCGAACTTCAAAGTTTTGGGTTTTACCTTGCCTACCATGAAGTCAAATTTTGAAGTCATCATGAACACTGGTTCAAATTAGGGATGCCAAATGCAAAAAACCAAATGTCCCAAAAATTTTAAGTAAAATAATTTGTCATCTTTATTTTCTCAAAAACTTCAAATTTTCATTCCAAAAAATTGTGAAAAATAATATATAAATAACATTCTCATCAAATTGCGCTTTATTCATGCAACAATTTTTATGTTCGCAATTATTAAATATCATTTCAGCTTTTCTAAACTTTATTGAATTTAAATTAATATTTTCTTATCCTAAAATGCTATTAATGTAACATATTTGGTGTTTTCTGAATTTCAATTTGTGTTTAAAGAATAAAATTTATATTTTAAAAATTCAATTGATGTCTTCTAAATTTCAAGTTATTATTTCCGAAGTTTTTAGATTTGATATTTTCTTAAATTTAAATGGAAAATTTAAAAATGTGCAATTATGTATTTATGTCAATAGTAATGCTTTAGTAATTATAAACATTTTTTAAAAATTATATGTAATCGCAATCAGATATTTTGTAGGCAAAGCAGAATAATAATTTTATATAACTATGTAGAACTGTTTTGAAAGCAAAAAAACTTATTGATGAACTCGGTAACTCTATTTTGTAAATAAAACAAAAAGTTAATATGCCAAACTTATGTTCATATTTGTAAAAGAATAATGAAAAAACTTATGAAATAAAAGACCAGTCCGTGTATACTCTTAACATTATGCTGTATGATATTTATTTGAAAATATCGACATTCATGTTAAAATAGAAATAACTATTGATTGCAAAGCTAATTAGAACAAAAGTTGTGGCGCCATCTACTGTGGCATAGTCACGCGGAGCAAAATGAAGTGACACTCTGTTAATGCAAAAGAAATGTATTTTCCCCACAACAAAATGTTGCAGAAATTTATGTAAATAAAATAATATACCGATTTATTTCTAACATGCAGTTATTATGGATATACATATATAGAATACATGTATATTATTTGTGTTATTTAATATGTTTATGTATGTATATGTAAATATTACACACAAAAAATACAACATCAAACGTTATTTTTGAGTTTATCTCTTTAAATAAATTAATATATAAATTTTTTTTTGCCAAATTTACATTATTTTTTTTATTGACAACTAGGTATTTTAGCATTATTTGCTTTAGATGCTGGTGAATTTTTACCCCTTTATATTAACTCGTAGTGTCTGCTTGTCGAAAAAATTTTGGATCGATTTTAACCCCGTTCCCGTGACCCAACGAACAAAAAGTTTGCAGGCAGGCTCGTGGCAATGACAGAAATGATCTAATAAATTTTTTTAGTGATGCCAAAACAACGGAAACTTTTAAATTCTTCTACCAGAGTTGATAAAAAAATGTACAAAGGGTTAGTTTTTATTATATTATTACCACAATGACCACCAAACCACAACAAGTCCAGCTATGACAACAATACAACATTTAGAATAACAAAAAGAACAATATAGAAAC
>OY821521.1:62534083-62558494 GCA_963682025.1 Cordilura impudica
TTGAAATTGGTGAAATACGGTCGAAGTTCAGACCTAGTCCCCATACAAATGGCCCCTATGAAATCGACATAAATTGCCATAAAATCCAAATAATAACAGAGATCTCAGTCAAATTGGGTTTGTATATGTTTATTATATCCGTTAATAAGTAGTCCAAAAATAATCCCTACAACACAATTCTTAGTCATAGGGCCCATATGGAGCTGCTTCCCGATCTTTAATAAATCTATTAAAAAAAAAAATATTGCACAGATTTTTCCCAAATTTGGTTTGTATACATTTTTTCAAGTGACTTTACTTTACTTTACTTTACCAAATATGGTCAGGATTGGTCCATTTTTCGACCTAGTGCCTATATTAATATAGCCCCCGGAATGAACTTTTTCATATCTACAGCCAAAAGAATGAATAACAATGTCACTCAAATTTAGTTTATGCTTATTTTCTTTATCCAATTAGTTGAACCGAAGAGTTAGGGTCTCTAAACCACGGTATAGTGTATCGTCTACACTGACTACAATCTTTTTAATTGTTTTTTTTTTTTTTATAAGTATGCCTAATATAGCCAAAAAATTGATGACGAATAGGAGAACCACTTGTTAGTTCATAAAATATTGTATTTAAAAGGCGTTAAATAACACTGACAAAGAAAAACTAAAAGTCCAATTAAGCTTTTTTTAAACGCACTAAATGGTTAAAATGCATTTATTTCAAAGAGGTCTAGTGCGCGGAGCGCCAAGTTGGCATCACTGCTTCGCATACATAAACAAAAATCATAAATAAATGTTTTTAAAATTATTTTCCATTTCCTGAAAAATGTCATCATCAATCTTATTTTCACTTCGAATTTAAGAAAAAAAAAAATTAAATAAATACTTACATAATATATAACCACTAAATATTTAATATGGAAACTTTAAGAAGAAGCAACGTTATACCCACCATAAATCAAAATATGTTGGGCAAAATTTTCCTTGTCACTTGCATAAAAAAATCATAAAGGATGTATGTATAATCAGAACATTTAAGATTTTTTTTTTTATCTTACGCATATTAAGATAAAAGTTGTTTGCGCTACTTTTTTTCTTTGTCCTTGTCTTGTTAAGATAATAAAACAGTAAATCTTGGCATATTCGAGTAAAAAATAAACAAATTGATTTATAGAGTAAATGTTTTGCCAACAATAATAATCAGGCTTTAAGAATAACACGTAAATACACTCGTGTGCCTATAGCGAACAAAAACAAAACAAAAAAAAAATATCATCAAGCCCAGCAAAACCTTTCAAAACAATAGAAAGGATTTAGTGATTATATTTTCATTTCATGGCATGCCAGTCAGCATTAGAACTTGCTAAACTTGTTTTTGTTGCGAAAAAGAAACCGAGTAGTCCTGTGCAAAATATCGACAAAATTCACTTGGCTACAATATGGCCAATGGTTGGAGGAAATAATAATAATAACCAAAATAATAAAACCAAGTAGACTTCGTTGAATGACTTGCCAAAATTTCCGTTTATTTAGTTCTTTTCATTTAACATATCACAATGACATGTTTATTGATGGCGAAGCGAATAATAAAAACGCAAAACTACAAAAAAAAAAAAAAAATAATAGACTTAATGCTATTGTCACCACGTAAGGATTACACAAATTTAATTAATTAATTTTCGAAAAGTTTATGTTCAAGCCAGTAATTAATGTTTGACAAACAAATGGTTTGTTCATAAATTGTCTGCAATTAGTTACGAGATAAAATATGTGGCTTTAATAATAAATGAGGAGAAATCACTAATTAGTGTAGACTTTCATAAAAGGTTAGCCCACGAAAGGTTTCGTCGATTGATGATGTCCTTTACAAAAACAAAATCAACAAAATAAAAACATGGTTTCCAGATTTTCATTCATATGTACATAATGTTGAAAAAAAAATCTAAACTGAGGTTCTTAATTTACAGAAATTAACTTTTTTTCAATGTATTAAAAGTTTTTTATAAAAACTGAAACAACAAAACTATTTCTTTAATTTTCCCCAAAAACTATCTTTTGACTCATTCTACTAGAAAAGTGCTGCAACGATATGTGAACTGGAGGCGTCCAACAATTAAAATAATCTTCCGAACTGTACTCTTACGTTTTGACACGTGTACAATAGGGTGGCCCTTAATAAAAAAAATGGGTTCACACTCTCGTTCCCACCCCCTACAAATATGCGAATAGCTAAAAAAACTGAGAAATACAAAGTTTTGGGTCAATCAAAAAAAAATTTTGAGGTGCTTCAACGCGACTGAAAATTTCATGTGTGTTTATATGGAGAAAATAAGACTTTTTTCAGACTTTACAAAAATTTCAATCTACAGTTTAACTTTTTCAACAATTTGTGACATGAATCGATATCGGCACTAAGTTATCTTTTCAAAGAGCTACAAACCTTCAAAATCGAGTGAAAACTCACCAAGAAATAACAAATGTTCCAGACCACTTTTGTTCCAAAAAACTCTAGGTCAAGATATGTGATGAATATTTTACAACTTTAACAAATTGATTAAAACCATAATTTCTTTCTGGTCTCTCTAAACGTGAGCACTCAGATGTGAAGTATGGTTTTGTTACCACATTGTTAACCTATTGCGAAATGAGACCAAATTTGGAAAATTTTTTTGATAGAGTTTTGAAAACTCCTTTTTTAAGTTTTAATAAATTTTCTTCAACAAAATTTAAAAAATGGATCTGGCATCTTAACGTTTTGTTAAGTATATATTAGAGATTAACTGTGTGAATTTTTAAGTAAATTCCTGTGCCAGAATTTTTTTTACAAAGAATTTTTTTTTGCGTATTTCGAGAAAAATTAGTTTTTTTGTGAAATATTAAGTCAATGTACTCTTTCTGAATACTTTTTAGCAAAAATTTATCAGTTTTCTACTTCTAAATATTATATTTTATCTTAATAGCCTAGGGTTTCTGAAAAAAATAATATTACCCCATTAACCCTTTTGGATTTGGGAACGTATATGACCCCAAACTAATGAAAGACAATTTATTCAAAAAATTCAAATATTTTGTAAACGCTGTTGAATTTTTGGGTGTGATGCTTAAAATATAATGAAAAAATGTGCAAGTCTTCCATGCTTAAAATTTGACATAAATCGAACAACGCTAACCTATTCTTTGCCGAGGCCAAACTCTGAATTTTGGATTATTTAAATAAGTTAATTGTTCTAGTAAACAAGATGAAACCCTTACTATGGGTTGGGAGATAAAATTGTGCTATATCTTACCGATTTTTATGATCTGATGATTATTGACTGTATAATTTGACGTCATTAACCCATTTGAACTGGGCGCCACAAATGACCCCAATCTAGTATAAGCCGAATAAGTCAAAAAATTCAAATATTTTGCAAGTACTTCAGGATTTTTGGATCGTTTTAACCCTAGGAGCACATAAGTGTAAGTCTTCATAAAATATAGCAAAAGTTTATTTCCCAGCCCATATTAACGGTTTCATCTAGTTTACTAGAAGAACTAATTTTTTTAAATATGCCAAAATTCATAGTTTGGCCTCGGCAAGGAATGGGTTTGCATTGTTTGATTTATTCCAAATTTTTAGCATGGAAGACCTGCGCATGCTTAGAAACTATTTGAATTTTTTAATAAATTGTCGTTCATTAGCTTGGGGTCATATGTGACCCAAGCTCAAATGGGTTAATGGGGTCATATTATTTTTTTCAGAAATCCTAGGCTATTAAGATAATATATAACATTTAAAAGTAGAAAACTGGTAAATTTTTCATACAAAGTATTTAGAAAGAGTACATTTACTGAATATTTCACATTTTTCTCGAAATGCGCACAAAAAAATTCTTTGTAAAAAAAATTGTGGCACAGGAATTTACTTAAAAATTCGCACAGTAAATTCCTAACATATATTTGATAAAACTTTAAAGTGCCAGATCTATTTCATGAAGTTTTGTTTAAGAAAATTTTTTAGAACTTAAAAACTGAGTTTTCAAAATTTTAACAAAAAAAAAATCCATTTTTGGTCTCATTTCGCAATAGGTTAACCAAGTGGTAATAAAACAATTCTTCATACCTGAGTACCTATAGGTATAGAGACAAAAAGAAATTATGGCTTTAATCAATTTGTTAAAGTTAAAAAAATTTTCATCATATTTCATGACCTAGATTTTTTTTGCGCAAAAGTGGTCTGGGGCATTTGTCACTTCTTGACGAGTTTTTATTCCATTTCGAAGTTATATAGCTTTTTGAAATGGTTATTTAGTACTTATATCAATTCGTATAACATCTTGTCGACAAAATTAAACTATAGAACGAAATTTTCGTAAAATCTTAAAAAAAAAGTCGTATGTTCCCCTTGAAATTTTCAGTCTCGTTGAGGCACCTCTAAATTTTTTTTGATTGACCCAAAACTTTATGTTTCTCAGTTTTTTGCTATTCGCATATTTCTAGGGGGTGGAACTATAAATTCGAACACCTTTTTTCCCCTCCATATATTAAAGGGCCATCCTAGTGTGCAATATATTTACATATATACGATTGTCAAGAGTCTCAACAGCGCTCTTGTTTGGAAACCGAAGCATTCAGGACAGTAACTGGAGCACATCTTATCGACATTTTTTTATATAGAAATCAAAAACAGTATTACACGAGTATTTTATTTGTCAAAATTTTAAATTATTGCAAATTTCATGTTTTTGATTTTACAAAAAAATTTATTATTTCGAAAGCGACAAAAATTGTGAAAAATATTTTTTGAAGAAAACTATTCCTTTTTGAGAAAAGTTAATAGTTTTTATAGAAAAAGTACTTTTTAAGAAAATTGTCCTCTTTTAGAAAATTTACCTTTTTAGGGATATATAGGAATATATACTTTTTTAGGTTAGCTTAGGTGAGGTGGGTTGCCCGCCCGAAGGCAAATACACTCGGCGGCCATATGACCAATTGTGATATCCTTTACATAGTTTCAGAATATAGAGATAAGAATAAAGATAGCAATGTGAAAGTGAGTTCTTTCATCCGCTTTGCGTCCCTCTTGAATCAGCCAGATTCTCTCAGCCCAGGTTAACAAAGAATCTTTACCTTAAGTATCTAAGATGCCGCTACTTCAGTTCTGGACATTCACACACGCCAATATTGCACTAACTCCTCCTCGTCGGCATCCATACAGCTGCTACAGAAGTCAGCTCTTGGAACACCTATAAAGAAATGCGGTGAACGATATGTCATAGGCACTAGATGGTGGAACGATGCTCTTAAAAAGGAAGTAAATGAAAACAAAATGAGATGAAGGGACTATTAGGGACCATTTAAGCATGGGAAGAATTTGGACGTTTTTTGAATGAAAATCATAGTGAAAACCAGAAGCATATCTACAGAACCCTTAAAAACCTTAGGAGACTCAAAGATTGTGCAATAAAATTTATTCGAGGCAAAGAAGGAAAACTGTTGAGACATGATAATATGATAATGGAGTCATGGTGTGAATATTTTATACGTCTATTGAATGGTGAAAGCAAATCAGCTTTAGCAATAAACTATAAACTTCCGGAATATGAAGAAGATCCAGGCCAAATCACAATGGATGAACTCCCCAATGCACTCCGCAAAATGAAGTTACGTAAAGCTGATGGACATGATGGTACAGCTCCAGAACTTCTGATATATATGGGTAATGATGGACAGATGCTGCTACTCAACGTGATCAATGCAGCATTGGAGACAGGGAACAATTCCCAGCGACTGGAAATCCTATTTTTAAGAAAGGAGATAACCAGCTGTGCCAAAATCACCGCGGTATATCACGTCTAACTGTAGCGGGAAAAATATACTCGTGAATACTCAGTGAGAGACTAAAGAGCAAGATAGATCTTCAACTTGAAGAGGAACATTGTGGCTTTAGACAAAATCGTGGTAAGCAAGATTTTTTATTTACGATAGACAAATTTCGGAAAAAACCATTGAATTTAATAGCAAAACTCATTGCTGTTTTATAAATCTGGAGAAAGCTTTCGATATTGTAAAATGACAATAAATATGGGAGGTGCTTCAGAAACGGAATATTGACAATATATTGATCAGACGAATGAAACCTTTTACGAAATATGTCGAAATTATGTAAGAACCGGGAACACCACATCCGAAGAATTTATGACAACACAAGGTGGCAACAAGGCCATATACTAAGTCCATATCTGCTTATAATACTGATGGATCCCGTAATCAAATCTAGCAGGGATTAATTTATCACAATAACAGTAGGAAATTGGAACATGCAACCAGTGAAAGTATCAGTGTTAGCATACGTAGATGAAGTGACCATTGTTGCAAAATCCGAGGAATCTCTCCAACACAACTTTGATATTTTTGTGAAAAAAATAATCAAAACAGACCTCCGTGTAAATACAAGGAAAACAGAAACCATGATAATACGCCGCAATATAAATCATAATCAAATTTACATAGAATCCGAAGCACTAAAACAAGTTGAAAACTTTCGCTACTTTGGAGTCACAATTAGCGAAGAGGGAAAAGCGAATACGGATTTAAATCACAGAATAGCCACAACTACCAACTTATACTTCTTCTTAAGCAAAAAAGTCATCGGCAAAAGAGAAGTTTCAACGGTTTCCACTTTAAGGGGACGTGCCTTCTCGGTCGGCAGGTGCGGATAGTGAGGGGCAGGGTTCGGTCATTTAAAATACACATACACCGCTTAAAGCTTATTTGAGTTTTTTGGTATACATCAACACTCAGGGGATATCCCCTATCAATGCAGTGAGATGTGCTGATATCACGAAAATATTCCATGGGTAGGAGATAAGAGGGAGTAGTATTTATGGATATTTGACTTGAATTTATCTATATTGTAAGTGACAAGAAAGGACTCAGCAAGAAGTTTATTCCACATACTGCTTGAACGAATACTAATGCCGAATTTGCACGGTAATCCCTTGTGCCATCCTCTGGACAGTAGACCGCAAATGGATGTAATCTACTAGACGAGTGTGTGTTGCGTAGAAAAACATGGGATCTAGGGATCAATTCACTTATCTCAGCAGAACACTTTCCATTGCAATATCTATAATACAGTGTAACACAACTAAATTCCGACGATGCTCCAATCAAGAGAGTTGGTTATTCTAATGTCTTTGACAAGCACCAACGCCCTCCTTGCACACGATCCAGAAGCTTCAAAATAGGGAGTTGTATTACAGTTATGGCCGGATATAGGTGGTATAAATAGTAGGGAGATGAGATGAGGTCCACCAATTTAGGAAACCTAGGCACTTGAATATTTCTTTCGACAATTGGAAAATGTATTTATTCCAACGGGCATCATACTGAATTTTCATGCCCAGTATATCAAGAGTGACCGATTCGTCAATATCTACACCACCCATGGATACAGATGACATTGATGACTCCATGGCCCGTCTATGGGTCAATAAACAACATCGGGTCTTACGAGCATAAAAATGTACCCAGTTCATTCGACCCTATTCAGAAATAGTTAAAAGATCTTGTTTGAGTGTGTCGTTCATATATTGCCTAATGGCCCCAGTCTCCCTAAGGCTTGGCCTTTCATCGAATGAATATGAATTACAAATATTTATGTCGTCTGCAAATGTGCAAATGTGTGGATGTTTGACATAGAAGGTCATTGAAAAAAATTACAAAAAGTAAAGGAGAAAGAGCAGAACCTTGCGGTACCCCTGCATTTAAAGGAAACTCTTTGGCTGGGACCCGGTCTAAAACAACACGTAAATTAAGATCTATGAGAAAACTCGGTATAAAACGAGAGAAATCATTACCAACCCCAAGGCTCCGTTCTTTCTCCTTCTCTTTTCCTTATCTTTGTGGACGACCTTTTGGGTCAAACTTTTAACCCTATATACTATTTCGCATATGACAGCAGCATTTGCCATTCATTTTCCTTTAATAATAGGCCAAGCCTCTTGGAGTATGGGGGCAAAAGGCTGACAATGAATGACACACTTTATCAAGACCTGTTAACAATCTGCGAGTGCGGTAAAGCGAATAGGGTTGATTTTAATGCACTGAAGATTCAATGTTGTATGTTAACCCATAGGGCCATGGATTCAACAATGTCATATATATATATATATATATATATATGGATGATATAGGTATTGAGGAATCGGATATTCTTGATGTTCTAGGCATGAGAATTCAATGTGATGTTCGTTGGAATGAGCATATTTTTCTAAAACGATGCAAAAATTACTTCACTCCCTCTGATCTCCTTACATCCGACTGAAAATGGAATACAACTTCCATATAAGGGCAGGACCTTCAAAGTCTACTTTGGAGCTACTGGACCATGTGCAAACGAGGGAGTTGATGCTCATCATTGACAGTAGGGTATCCAATTCTATTGGCTCATTGGGACATCATCGGAATGTGGGTTGTGTATCACTGTTCTCCGGATACTACCATGGGAAATGTTCTTCTGAGATTAGTGAACTTATTCCAAGTGCCCGGGTTTCGTTTCGTTCTACCTGCTTCTCAGGTAGATCACATCCGTTTGTAGTCTATTTTCCACAACGCATTACAGAGATAATTCCTTTATCTATCGAATTAGCCGTATATGGAATAAACTCCCCGCAGAGGTCTTTCCTGATAGTTATAATCTAATAATAAAATTTAAATCAAATATCCACAAACACTACTCTTTCCTCTTTCTTCCTTCCCATAACATATTTTCCCGAGATCAACACAATGCACTGCATCTGTAGGGGGCATCCTCTGAGCGTTGGTTAATAAATAAAAAAATAAAAAAAAGCAATTAGTGTTGACAAGAATACCCTGTGCCACATCCGATCGCCTTCATGTCTCCCGTAGAAAGACTTCTACGAAAGCCATACTGTCTGTCGTTAAGCAATAATTTGGTCTTTAGACAGTTCACAAGATGGTAATTCACCATGCTCTCCATTAGCGTTGAAAGCGCAGACAAATTGCAGTTGGACGGTAATTTCCAGGGTTTTTATCTTTTTTTGGGATTGACTGGACATTGGCAATCTTCTTATACGAGGGAAATGTACCCGTATGGTACGAAGCATTAAAAAGTATTGCCAGTGGACGCGATAGCGTCGAACAACACTGTTTTAGTACCAGTGTTGATATAACATCCGGTCCCGGTGACTTGTTTACATTAAGTTTTGCAAGGACCCTTTTCACAGCACGAGCTCAAAAGAATACCTGGGGCAAATATAGCTAAATAAACTGGTCTTTGAATACTTATCCGAAAAAATTAACATAAACTTAAAAAAATTAACATAAACTTAATTTTTTTTAAATCTCTCTTTTAACTCATACTCTCAGTCTGTCTGTCGTGGGTGGACCCCATTTCCCCTCATCCAATTAATCTGAAACTTGGCCCATAGTCTTGTTGTGACTAAAGATTATTTTTGGGGTAGTCACGCACAGTCACGCATAGTCACGCGCAGTCACGGGGTGATCTAAATGTCATTTCCCCACATCCGATCGATCTGAGGCTTGGTCCATACACTTGCTGTGGAAAAAAGATTAACTTTGCCTTAGTCGCGCACAGTCGCGCATGGTCACGCGCAGTCACGTAGTGATCTAAAATCCATTTCCCCTTATCCTATCGATCGAAAGATAGGGATAAACTTGCTGTAAAAAAAGATTAACTTTGACAAAGTCACACACAGTCACGCGTAGTCACGCACAGTCACGTAGTGATCTAAATGTAATTTTCCTTCATCCGATCGATCTGAAACTTTTTCGATAGACTTGCTCTGAAAAAAAATTAACTTTTGACATAGTGGCGCACAGTCACGCATAGTCACGCACAGGCGCGGAGTGATCTAAATGTCATTTTCCTTCATCCGATCGACCTGTGACTTGGCCCATATACTTGCTGTAGAAAAAAGATTAAATTTGACGTAGTCACGCACAGTCACGCATGGTCACGCGCAGTCACGTAGTGATCTAAACACATTTCCCCTTATCCGATCGATCTAAAAAAAGATTAACTTTGACATAGTCACGCACAGTCACGCGAAGTCACGCATAGTCACGTAGTGATCTAAATGTAATTTTCCTTCATCCGATCGATCTGAAACTTTTTCGATAGACTTGCTCTAAAAAAAATTAACTTTGACATAGTGGCGCACAGTCACGCATGGTCACGCACAGTCACGAAGTGATCTAAAACCCGTTTCCGCTTATCCGATCTGAAACTTAGTCGCAGACTTGCTGTGAAAAAGGATTAACTCTGACATTGTCACACAGTCACGCATAGTCACACAGTAACGCATAGTCACGCACAGGCACGGAGTGATCTATATGTCATTTTCCTTCACCCGATGGATCTGAAACTTGGTCCATAGTCTTGTTGTGACTACAGATTAATTTTGGGGTAGTCATGCACAGTCACGCTTAGTCACGCGCAGCCACGGAGTGTTCTAAATGTCATTTCCTCTATCCGATCGATCTGAAACTTGGTCGATAGACTTGCTGTGAAAAAATATTAAGTTTGACATAGTCACACACAGACACGCGTAGTCACGCACAGTCACGTAGTGATCTAAATGTAATCTTCCTTCATCCGATCGATCTGAAACTTTTTCGATAGACTTGCTCTGAAAAAAAAATTAACTTTGACATAGTCACGCATAGTGACGCATGGTCACGCACAGTCATGGAGAGGGTTTAAACCAAGGTTCAGAAAATACACATACGAAACACACAATGTTCTGTTCAAAAGCAGCCAACACATATCTTTATTTTCATATCAATTATGTGCGTTTCTAAATTTTCTACGGTGCCCAACACAACCATGACAGTGTTCGTTTTAATATTTCGTTATTTACGCGAACATTTTTGTATCACATACTTTTTGTTTCAATCACACATAAAGCACACATTTTTGAGTGTTGCTTTATTTGAAGTTCATGTTCTGGTACGTGTAATGAAAAAAAACACAGAACATGTACAATAAACAGGTTCAAGTTCAGTTATATTTTAAGTCGTGTTGTGGCTCGTGTAGTAAGAAAAAACACAACATGTACGACTTAAAATATAACTGAACTCGAACCTGTTTATTGTACATGTTGTGTTTTTTCTCACTACACGAGCCACAACACGACTTAAAATATAACTGAACTCGAACCTGTTTATTGTATATGTTCTGTGTTTTTTTTTTCAGTACACGTACCAGAACATGAACTTCAAATAAAGCAACACTCAAAAATGTGTGCTTTATGTGTGATTGAAACAAAAAGTATGTGATACAAAAATGTTCGTGTAAATAACGAAATATTAAAACGAACACAGTCATGGTTGTGTTGGGCACCGAAGAAAATTTAAAAACAAACATAATTGGTATGAAAATAAAAATATGTGTGTGTTGGTCTAAGTAATGTTTGTTTACATATATGTACGAGTTTTTTATTCAGTGTGTGTTTTTTTCTGAACTCTGGTTTAAACCCATTTACCCTCATCCAATCAATCTGAAACTTGGTCGATATACGATAAACGAAGATTAACTTTGGCATGGTCATGCATAAACTTCCTTCTTACCTCAATGTCGATTGAAAAGAAATTATTTAATCTTATTGAAAGTTCCAAAAATTAAGTAGAAATTAACCAACTAAATAGAGACTGAGTAAAATGATGTTCACCATTAAATTAATAAAAAAAATGTGATTATTACCAATGTGATTCTTTTATATTTAATAGCAATAAAACCATCAAACAAAGAATTAATATAAGAGTGCAATGCACTGAAAACAGAAGACTTTAAAATTTTAAGCATAAGGAAAGAAAGAGTTTTCATAAAAACGTTGTATTTATGGTTTAGATTATTTACTACTCGTAATTAAATAATTCTATTACTATTATTTTTTAACAATAAATATGCATTTCCCAAAAAATTGTTTTTATAAATTTTTTCCATCTCAAAATTATTTTGCTTACTACAAATTTTAGTTTTTATATTTATCTTTATACAAATAAATTTGCATAAAACTAATTTAGGTCATACTACAGTACAACATAAATAAACAAGTTTTAAACATTAAATATATTAAACATATGTTAGTATCAGTACGACACATGACCATCAAAAATTAAGTATATACCAATTTTTAAATGTGTCACATTGTTAGATACATAATAAAATATTTCACAATAGTTTATTACAACAAACCACAAAAACCTAAAATAAGTTCTCAAAAAAATTAAACTTTTTAAACATAAATTATATTATATAAATTGTTTATAAATGAGACAAGAATAATATCAGTTAAAGGAGATTGTCACATATGATATCACATAATATATGAGGGATTGTGATAGAAAAGATATACAAATGAACATAAATAAAAACCAAAAAGACACTTAGTTAATTTAAATATTCAAAAACGTTGTTGTTAAACAAAAAAATTGTTTTCTTATTTTATTTTAATATGAAATAAGAATATCTTTGATTTTTTTAGTAGCTGGCGCCAATTGGTTAATTCAAGCATTAAAATTGAAAATTACAAAGGCCGTCTATAAATAGTTAATTGCAAAGGCCTTGGGTCATTTTTATTGTCCCAGACAATGTCTATCAAGTCTTGAAGAATAATGTTACAAACATTTTTTGCCGATAGCAAAAAACTGTATAAATATTTATTTGCGAATACGGGAAACACGAATCTAAATTAACAGGGTGAGGTCTATCCTGTTTGAATTTAATAAAAACAAAGAAATATTTAAAACTTTGAAAATGTAGATACTGAAATGTGGCACTGCGAAACGACAAAAATCAATAATAAAAGTTCACTTAAATAGACAAGAAACATTGTGTGTATCCTTAAACTTTCTATAATTCGTATCTTTTCAAAGATATGAGGACCTTTACAATAACTTTTGCCATGAGATGATTCTATTTACTTTGTTATACCCTATACCACTATGTGGTTTGGTTATAATGACTTTGTGCTGCTGTTTGTAACTACCAAAAATATTTGACCTAGACCCATCTTTTATTATACTGATCGAATCAGAATCACTATCTGATTCGATTTAACGATGTCCGTCCGTCCGTCCGTCTGTGTGTCTATGTAAAGCTTGTAATCAAACTGCAGGTCGCAAATATGAATATGTTTTGATGAGATTTGGTATATAAGCTTCTATCGGCCATAGGATGAACGCTGTTGCAATTGGTGAGAATCGGTCCATGTTTAGACTTAGCCCCCATACAAATGACCCCTATAAAATCGACATAAATTGCCATAAGATACAAATTATCATATAAATCTTAGTCAAATTGGGTTTATGTATGTTTATTTCATCCATTAATCAGTAGGCTGAAAACAATCCCTATGGGACAACTCTTAGTCATAGGCCCCATATAGAGCTGCTTCCCGATCTTCACTTAAATCTATCAAATAACAAAAATATTCCACTGATTCTTCTCAAATTTTGTTTGTATATATTTTTGCAAAATACAAGAGACTTTACCATACATAGTCAAAATCGGTCCATTTTTGGGCCTAGTCCCCATATAGGTATAGCATCCGATATGAACTTTTTCATATCTGCAACCAAAAAAATTAAAAAAATCCCACTCAAATTTGGCTTATGCTTATTTTCTATCTCCAGTTAGTTGGGGTAATTAGATAGGAAATCTAGACGCATGGTATAGGGTATCATATAGTCGGTCTAGACCGACTATAATTTTCTTACTTGTTTTTAATTCAAAATGAATTGAAAAATATTATTTAAATCAAATTATCAAGGATTGTCAAACCAATAACAACTTATTTATTTAATTTAGCAAAAAAAAAATTGGAAAAGACAGCCCGCAACAAACCTATATTAATATAGTTTTTTATAAAATATCCCTTTTAAATACATTCCACCACAAAATTTTTACCATATGTTAACACCTTTAAAGATTTCGATTGTAACCACAGCATAATTTAAAGAAGCCAAACCAGGCTAGAAAACTACTTTGTCTGTATTTTCTGTAAATTTCTAAAGCAATGGAATACATTTTTCATTACACTGTGGAACAAATTCAGGTTAGCAAAAGTTAGGTCGATTCTGAGAATGAGGGGTGAAAATAGAGGCTAAATTAGAACACCCGTATCGCGGCGTTTGTTTATGTTAGTTTGAATTTTTTTTTAATCGACCTTCGAACTTTGCAGTCAAATGCCGATTTTCAGCACACTGCTTATATGTTTTTTTTGGCTATAACTCGTCGACTAATTGACATTTTTTCAATATGTAAAACCAAATTATTGCTAGAGACCTGTGCAATAATTGAAATTTTAAAAAAAAATTAATTTAGAAAATTTTTGTGGTGCTTATGAAGCAAAATGTTTGAAAAATTATTTTTTTTTCATGCTTTTTGAAAATATTTTCCATAAAACTAATTCTTTTTTGCTTTCTGTTTAATCTACAATATGCTTCTCAGTTTCTTCAATAAATTTCATTTGAAAAGAAAATGGCCTTAGTCGATAATTTGCGTTAAAAAACCCATAACTATTAAATAAATAGCGATTTAGGTAGAAGTAATTAAAAAGGAAGGTTCCAAGAATTAGGAATTAGTAAAACAACTTTTTTGGTTTCAACCACCGCACAGGTAGCGATTTTTTTTTATTTCGTACAAGCGAACTAATTTCGAAAATGAAGATTCAGTTAAGACTCGAAACTCATCCGAAGCTGATGTCTTTTAATTTTCGCTCGGTATGATAAACTTCGCTAATAATTTTTTTGGAACTTATTTCATTTTGTGAGTGATTTAAGTTAAGTGCGTCGGTTTCATAAAAATAACAAAAAAACATTGTATCATATATATTGCATTAAAAATGTCGGAACCAGAATTAAAATGGACCATTTTTGTAATTTTTGTGGACGTTTCATAGCAAGCGATGAAAAATGTGGTAATGCGAGTGATTTTTTTTTTTTTGGAAGCCTATAAACAAAATTTTTCGCAAGAGTTTATCACTGACGTAAACTATGCCCCTAAAAAAGTTAGCTATAATTGCTATTCAACTCTTATGCAATGGAAAAGTGAAAAGAAGAAGGCTATGCCTTTTGGTATACCAATGATGTGGTTAGACAACAGCCTGCATCAAGAAGAAAATTGCTATGGATGTATCAACTACCACAAAACTTTGAATAGAAGGAAAGCAAAGAATAAAACTTATGTAGGAGTGCCAAGTGTCCAATTACCATTACCGCACTCAGAATTCATTCCAATACCAACATACCGAAGTATTGATATTCAAACAGATATCAGTACTACAACCACCGCTGCTACATCCATGGATTTCTTCTCAGAATACGACCCTGGTGATGGTACATCCTAAGAAACATAAAAGGACCCAATCCTAGTCACACAAAACAAATTGGATGGAATTGTTGCAAATTTATGTGTAACTCAGAAAAAATCAGAACCATTGGCTTCATTTTTGAAAGGAAATAATTTGCTGGCGAAAGGTACCAAAGTAACAGCATAACGAAAACGCCAAAAAGAGTTAGAAAAGTTCTTCAATGTGAATGGTGCAAAAAATTTCGCTTATTGCAACGATATTGAAAAGTTAATTAAGACGATAGGGTTAACCTATAAAAAAAGATGATTGGCGTTTATTCATCGATAGTTCACTAATCAGCTAAAAAGTTGTGCTTTTGCACAAGACAACTAAAATGCCTTCTGTTCCGATTGCGTATAGCACTGACACTAGTGAAAATTTCGATAATTTGAAACACATTCTGGAAGAAGTCAAATACAACTAAAACCAGTGGCGTACTTGATATTTCTGGAAAAAATTTTGGAAAGCAAACTGACACGGAAGGTATCATAGGGGGCACCCGCAGATCGACATTTGCCTTCGATATGTTATAGAACAAAAAAAAAGGGACCCGTATTTTTTTTGCTGTCAAATCACACATTTATTCCTCTCATTAGTAAGTCTTCCGTTGCACAGTGGCGCCATTTGAGTTTTTTCGTTGCAAAAATTATAACATTTAAACCAAATAAGATAATCAAAACATTAAATAGTCATATGATAGATAATTGATCAGCCTATGAAATGAGTGTTTGACAAGGGTTCTACGTTTTTAGGTGCCTACTTGGGTTAGCAAACTTGAAATTTGTGGGAAAATAAATTTTACGGGAAGTAAAATAAAATATTTTTTGAAATTTTTGATTTTTTATGTTTCTTTTTTAAGGCTTTTATGATTTAGAATTTTTCCAGAAAAATATTTAAAAAAAAAATTTTTTTTTAATTTTTGTAAAATATTGCTCACAATCCGTAAGAGAAGGTATGTATATCTAAAAACTAATAATTTCTGAAATATAATTATTTTCTAACCCTTTTCATGACTCTACATGCCACAGTGATGAAATAATTGGATGCTGCTAACATGTTCTCATTTTGTCTCACCCTTATAACATTTGTTTAGGGACTTCTGTGCTTCTTCAGAAAAATCTTCAATTGGCAAAGTCTGATATTAAATTATATCTTTATCATGCGACAAAATTTTATGAATTGTCGGGGTCAACTTTTTCTGTGGATATAGTTCTGCTAAAAGTGATGCAGTTTTCGAAGCATATTCTCAATATTTTTCAGAATTAACTTTTTCCTTGCTGTTTAAAACATTCATGATGGTTCCCAATCTCTTAACGATTTGTTTGTTTATACCAGTGATTCGAGTTACAGCCTCATCATCGGCCGAGTTTCCGTATCCGTAACATTAGGAATGGGTTTTTACGGTTATATGTCATAAATTTTATTTGCACCTGAATTTAGGGAGCAGAATTTGACAGAGGAGCTAAGGTAAGCATTACATAATGAATAATAAAAATCATATATCTTAATTATAACGAACGAAACAACAACAATAAGAATGGATTTTCACGGTTATATGCTATAAATAGCGCAATAATCCATGCAACACATTTGTGGAACCAACAATTTTACCTCTAGTAAAAAATGGGGCAAGGACGGGCAGCTGGCAATTTTTGCATTGGGTAAAGGAATAATCAAAGAACATATTTTGAAAATGAGCCAAATATAGAAATTTACAGTTTTTTTTTATTTTCCAACAAAGTTGAGAAATACTGAAAAAATGGATAGTTGCTAAATACCGATTTACCTGGACACACACTAAGCAAACAGTACAATTCTTTTTTATTCCTTTCTTAATAAATATAACTATCAATAAAATTGACGATCCGTTAAGTAGTTTTCGAGATACTGTATCTGAAAGCGGAGCAAATTACCTAAAAATGGTCTGGTTTTTGAACACTGAAAATCAGTCAACATTGAAGGGCTCTATCTTCTGAACCAAAAACTTGATCGTAAAAAGAGTAGCATACTTGAAGTCGCTGAAAAATTTCCTGTAAAATAGGTTTATTCAGTATTTTTAGGGGCACATGAAATTTTTGATTTTTGCAACCTCACTTGTAAAGTAGTGAAAAGATCTGCAGGAACCCATAACAAATTGTATAGTATTTTGCTTTATGGGATGTGTAAAGTAATATATCGGCAAATACAGGAGAAAATAAAATAAATCACTCTTGTGATGATTCTAACAATTTTAGCAGTTCGAGCGTACAGGTATTGCAACGTTGCAGCAATGTTGAATGCTCAGCACAAACTGCTTTATTGTACGATGGCGTC
This sequence comes from Cordilura impudica, assembly GCA_963682025.1. Classification (NCBI taxonomy): domain Eukaryota; kingdom Metazoa; phylum Arthropoda; class Insecta; order Diptera; family Scathophagidae; genus Cordilura; species Cordilura impudica. Next base: position 62,551,767 of record OY821521.1, read on the forward strand.
TACATTTTTTATTTAAGCGAACTGTTCCAACAAATGTGTATTTCCGTCTGATCAATGACGCGTCACATCCATCGGGGCGGAAAAATTGTCTGCATAAATTGTGCGGCCTGTATTTACATATATTTCCATTTATCGATACAAAACCGTCTGCCCTTGATTTACCTCACGCTCTGCATCGGGCTATTTCCCAGAACAAATTATTCCTTTGATGCGATAAAATGATTTCGAATCGCATAGCTTACATACATTTCCTCCGTACTTGGCTGGCTTAGACGGAATGTAATGTATAAAACGTGTGCGACCTCTGCATGAGAAAAATTGATCGTCCACGATCAAGAAACACACATGAGAGCAGTTTTTTTTGTTGATTAATCGCTCCCGTCGCATATTTGCGTTATCAGAGCGAACTAATTTGATGAGCATAATTCGATCGTATGATAATGCGGTTTTTTATATGAAAGTATGGGATGGGCCCCACAGTTCCTTAGAAGGCTTACTTTTCGACTGAGACAGCCTAGCATACAAAACGATAACCAAAAATGCACCGGACCCTTTTATAGTGATTGCTTTGCATTAATTTTTCTTCGGATTTGCCGAATTCCATATGAGTTCCATATGAAAATATACGCCATATCTTCTATAATGAGCGTGCAGAATATGGTGTTATGAGCACGAATGCAGGTATTCGATGGTGCAACGTTGCACAATTTCGTGCCATTTTTGGATGTAAAATAACTGTAGGAAGTGTGGAAGTGACAGGAGAAATTCATTTCCATTATCTTCAGTTACTTATCATCTGGTTTTGTGGCATACAAATCGCTGTTTTAAACATTCAAGTAAAAAATAATAACAGCTAACAAAAAACACAATTCAACAAAACTCATTAGCTATTTCTTCTAATGATAGTACAAGGTCCGTAGGGACCTTTTCACCAATCCACGTATCGGTTCAAAAGCCACTTCAATCGATTCAGCACACTTTATTCTTGAAATACGTGTACGGTTCAGGTATTCAACCTATAAAACTTTAGGGCAGTGTGAGAGTTTGAAAAGCAAAAAGGTTCCCAGGGACCTGCTCACAAACAGAAGAGCCAAGGGGAAAAAATGTACCAGAAAAATGCCGTTTTCGTTTTTATTTTTGCAGTTTTTTCATATTTTATTCAAAGAAACCTATGATCTATAATGATCATAAGAAAGGTTTGTACAAGATCCATTCAACAAGGCTTGCAAGATTGTTCTTAAATGCTCATGTTATTTTATAAAGCACGAAAGTTCTAGCGGGTTCGGTATGATGGTAAATATGAGAACGATTTTAGTAAGGATGTATTTCAACTTTTTTCGATATAACGGCTCCTTAGCGTTTCACCACATTTTTCCGTAGAGAACTCTTGCGTTCGTTGGTGGCAGCCCTGTGCACAAAACATAGGAAATAGGGGCATCAATAATTTTAGTTTCGTAAGTACATAACCACATATATTTGAGATTTGAAAATGTAGTACATACGAGTATTCCCATAAAAAATTATCGAAAAAATAAGTTTTTTCAAACATATATGTTTTTTTTTTGTCAACCATGTATAGGCTTTTTGAAATCCATTTCAGTAGTGAATAACACTCTATAATAGCCTTGGATGGCATATTCGAAATTCGCACAAAAGTAGCTTTAATACATTTTTTAAGAAACTAAACAAAAGCAGTACTTTTTTAAATGTTTGAAACTTGGAACAAAATATTTCAATATAGCTCAGACCATTTTCATGGTTGTGCTCTTTTTTTAAACATCACATATAAGGCTTTAATTTTTACTTAATACATTTTATATTATAAACATTTTTTCATATTGCATTTTTAATATATATTATTTTTTCTATCTTCAAAAAAACAAAAATCAAATTTATATTAAATTTAAGCTATACTCGTACAAAAAAGAATTAAAAATAAATAAAAACAAGTAAGAAAATTATAGTCGTCTAGACCGACTATACGATTCCCTATAGCATTTAGGCCCAACTAATTAGATATATAAAATAAGCATAAACCAAATTTGAGTGGCATTGTTATTCATTTTTTTGGCTGCAGATATGAAAAAATTCATATCGGGTATAGTACATGGGGACTTGGTAGAAAAATGGACCGACCCTGACTATATTTGGCAAAGTTAATTATATTTTGAAAAAAAAAAATACACAAACCAAATTTGAGAAAAATCTGTGCAATATTTTTGTTTTTTGATAGATTTTAGTGAAGATCGGGAATAAGCTCTATATGTGGCCTATGAATAAGAATTGTCCTATAAGGATTATTTTTGGACTACTGATTAATGGATACAATAAACGCATACAAACCCAATTTGACTGAGATCTATATGATAATTTGGAACATGATAATTTATGTCGATTTCATAGGGGTCATTTGTATGGAGACTAGGTCTGAACATGGACCGAATTTCAATAGCGTCCATCCTGTGACCAATAAAAGCTTATATACCAAATTTTATCAAAATATATTCATATTTGCAACCTGTAGTTTTATTAAAATGTTTACATGGACACACAGACGGACAGACGGACATCTCTATATCGACTCAGAAAGTGATTGTGAGTCGACCTGTATAATAAAAGGTGGATCTAGGTCAAATATTTTTGGTAGTTACAAACATCAGCACAAATCCTTATACACTGACAACAGAATACTATAGGGTATACATTATAAACAAAATTTTCAATGTTACAACAAATATATTTTTTTACAAAAATTAAATTAAAATATTAAAAAAAAAAATATTTTAAAGTCTAATACTGTGAATAAATTAGTTTTAAAATATTAACCATTACTAGCAGATTCCAGCACCCGAAATTGGAGTGCAATTTCTAGGCAGCTTTATTTTTCAGCTTAGCCAATTCACAAACCAATACTTTTATGGTTTATTGTGAATGAAGATAACAAACTCATTAACAGACACATTAACAAATTTAATAAAACACACATAGCATGTATATAATTTTATGTGTGTGTTATTAGCAACTTTAGATGCAGTTTACTCAAAATAAAGGAAAAAATTTTAAAATCTGTAAATCTGCAAAACGGCGAAAAAGAAATTAAGAAATAATTCCAAATAATATACGTTTGGTCAAAATCGGGATAAAACGGTAGAACAAAATATCAGTCACAAGAAATCGAATAGCCTATTAATATTATAGATTTCAATATTGATATTATTTCAATATACATATGAGTATGTCATGTCGGTTCTTAAGCATCGAAAGTACATATATTCCTAATATTTATAACAACTCGAGCCAATATAGCGATGGCCGTCTGTTATTTCTGTTGAAATCGTGCTCACTCACTAAATAAATCCTTTAACTGCGAAAAATCTGCATGATATTGTTTGTTATTATTTCAAGCATGTTGACGATGCTCCTATAAAATTTTCTATAAAACAAGTCAGAGTATTAAATTCGGCTATGCCGAATCTTTGATACCCTCCAAATGTGCTTCACATTTACTATTAATATTATTAATCTCAAATAAAAACAAAATATTAATTTAGCAAATAGTACTAGTACTAGTAATAGTACAACAAACACACGGAATTATTGCAGTTTTAGAGGTGTCTCCATATTTAAGGTCCCATATTGGCACAATGATGCCCGATTTACCCCATTTTAAATGCCAACCTACACCTATTCGAAATAATGACAAATAATGTTATCTTAAGTTCACTCATGCAATGTTTTATTGTGTGTATGAGCTTGATTTCAACTGACAGACGGACGGAGACATGGACGGAGAAACGGTCAGGTGGTAATTGCTTTATCGACAAAAGCTGTTATAAGGATCAAGAATATATATATTTTATGGAGCCATAAATTAATTTTTCGATGCGCTAGAAGCGAAATGAGAAACTGATATATATCATCTGCATAGTATTGTGCATAGAGAAACTTGTTTATACACATCAGATCATGTGCATTTAGATATGTATCAGTGATGCATACAAATTTTGTTTGCTTGTTGTTTGTGTTTTTTTTTTTATCAATGAGAGTAAGGGGACCGACATCTTTATACTCTTACTCTCTTTAAACAAACAAAACTTTGTTATATGTGCAAAAAGAAATAACCGGTATGGGTACAGGAGCAAATGTACCGAAATATTCTAGGGTATGCAAATTTTTTTGCGAAAAAAATAAATTTGCTTTAATTTTACATTTAACAATTTATTTATTAGGAACTTTTACAACACTATGGCATTTCACGAATTTGATAGCACTATTTGTAATGCTAAATATTGTAAGCTTTATTTCTTTGATTTATCGAAAATATCGATGGCGCAAAACGCCAAACAACATGTCAAGAAAGCGTGGGGTGAACGTTTTCAATGAAAACATAAAAGAAAAATATTTGTTTATTAAGAAAACAATAAGTGATAGCGATATGCGATGCAATGTCTGTAAAAAGGATTTAAATATTGCTCACGGTGGCAAATCAGATATTGAAACGCATATAAAGTCGGTGCCTCACCAAAAAGCATTAAAAATAGCATCGTCCTCTCAATCAATGACGAAATACTTTAAAAGTGCTACATTGGCTAAGTCTGATTTAGAAATTGCAGCTTGTGAAGGCATCTGGGCATACCACGTAATACAATCTAATCCCAGTTTTCGTTCTGCCGATTGTTCGTCCAAAATTATTCGAAGACGTTTTTCTATCGTAATGTTTTATTGTGCTCGCACTAAATGTGAGAGCATCGTTACTAATGTCATTGCACCGTATGTTTGCCAAGAATTTCACATAGACTTGGTGGACAGTCATTTTGCCACTTTAATCACAGACGCGTCTAATTATGGTAACATGAAAATGTTTTTCGTTCTCATCTGATGTTTTTCGGTAAATAAATGAGTGGAAATTAAGATTATCGAGTTGACATCTGAAGGCGGTGAAAGTTCAGATAGTGCAGTAAATATGTTGAATAATGCAATTGAAAAGTTTAATCCAAAAGCAAAATTACTGATTTTTGTGCAGATAACGCATCAAATAATTTTGGCAATCGTCAGCGCAGTGGATCATTTTACAAATTAAATGTGCTGTATCCTAGAACAATTGGAGTTGGGTGTTGTGCACAAATAGTACACAATGCTTTAAAAAAAGCTTGCGATAAAATACCGATTGACGTAGAATTCATTATTGTAAAAATATACTCACATTTTTATTGATTTACTGTAAGAGTTTCGAAACTAAAATCATTTTGCGATTCCGTCGAGAATGAGTACCACAAAGTTTTGGCATACTATAAAACTCAATTCTTGGGCCTACTCTCAGCAACAGATGGAAGTTTGGGAATTTTTGCCAGTTTAAAAGAATATTTTCTTCAAGAAGAGTGCAGCCCAAACCTTTTGAAAATGTTTTTTAAAGATCCGATGGCCAAAATTTAGCTTCTTTTTTCGCGAGCAGGTAGTGTTAACTTGTTTCATATCATTTTTATATTTCATATGTATATTTTTACACAATTCATTTAGGCAGCACTCTTGAATCGAACAGTTGAACTAATTGAATGCGATTCCGTCTCTGCCATGGAAGCTCTACAAACCCTTACAATGCTCGTAGAATCGCTTGAGTCACGAAAGGACAATAATTTTTTTGTCTACTGTCGTTCAACATGAAATTGATAAAGCAGTCCATGAAGAAAACGTTACAAAAGAACTAGTTTTGTTGATGACCCGTCCGTTTTATGGTGTTTATTATCAATCTGTTTTCTAATGCCAGTTGTAAATTTTATTTTTATTTTTAGCGGAATGTATTGACTACATCCATAACTGGCCCATTCACTTTGAGCCCTTGAAGATATTCGTTTGGTCTGCACTTGACTGAATTCCAGATTGGAGGTTTATTCAAACTACTGCCAAATTCATTGCATCAAAAAATCATTTCGATATTGAACCGAACGACACTGAATTATTTGATCAAAGCACTTTTCTTAAAAGATACGTTACTGCAGAAAAGATCCAGTCTTGGAAAGGGAACAAAACTGCAACCGACCAACGTTGGATGGAAATCCTCCAATATTTTGAAAAAAAAACATATACCACAATATCACATACTGACTATTATTTCCTATATTCTCTGTTTTTGAATAAAATATCTTTGATCAAAAATATCTGGTCAGATGATAAGTCATAATTACAAATTGAAACATTGAAGTGTATTTTTAACGTAAAGTACAATATAAAAATGAGATGTCTGGAATTCTTTAGCTTTTTCAAAAGTCAAACACAAGCGATAGGCTCTAACGCAAAGTATACATTTAAAAAAATGTAAATAAAAAAAATTATTTAGCGTTTGATTTCGGCATTATCTTACTTTTATAATTTGCTTCAACTTAAATTTGTAATGGACTTTATATTATAAACTTCATAAATAAAAAAGAAATCAAAATGAACAGTACAGTTTTACTGCATGTCGTTGATCTATAGTATTAAAAAGGAAGGTGATATCTTGTGACCTCTTATAAACTTTTGGTTACCAACTGACTTTGTCCACCATATTTACAGATGTGCACCATCTGGAAAATTTTTTTGGAGTAAAATTTATTTAAAGTTGCTACTAACCCATACAAAAAACATATATTTAAGCTTCAAATAAAAAATTATACAATGCTGTGTGTGTACTTATTAAATTTGAGTTGAATTGTGAATTAGCTAAAATTGATTAGCATACATTTAATGTCTTA